>PVIR01008680.1:0-55986 GCA_004026965.1 Petromus typicus
ACATATCGCATCTTTTCTCTGGTATGAGAAAATGAAGATGTAATTGAGTCCTAGCATTGTATGTTATATATTGTGAAATAGAAAATGCTCAATGTAAAATAAGGTGAAAGGGGACAATGTTGAGATTGTAACAAAAAAGTAAGGAAACAAATTTTATATATATGGGGGGGTGGTAGGGTGGGTGGGGCTATGGGAAAAATGAGAATTAAGTTGTGTCTTATACTGGTAGAAATCCCCATTATGGAGTGCAAGCATGATGTGTATATTTAATGTACCAATAAAGATAAAAAAAAAAAGAATCCAACACTCCAAACTAAGACCATGAGTGTGCAAATGAAAATACTAAAGATCAGTGAGAAGAAAAAGATGATGTTCATGTATTTTCCTGTTCTGAAAGCAGCTGACATTTTCATAGATAAGGATACAGGAAACATAGCAAAACTTGATCTGGGTAAGGAGAGTAAGCGCTATAATGCGGTGCAGGGCTTATGGCATGTATGAAGCCTTATTTGCGATATGAAGTGTTTATATGAGCAAATAATGGTCTCAGAGCTGAAAAAATCACACACTTAGATTAAAAGCTATACACTTCAGTCAACTTGAAATCCAAGTATAAAGTATAGGTTCAAGATCTTGTAGTTATAGAACAGATGTAGAATTGATTAAAACAAACACATCTTATAGCAATATTCACCAACTTGCAACAGCAACTAATCAAGATTAAACCATTTTGGTTAGCATTATATTATCAACTTACATTAATATATAAATTTTAAAAATCTCTATGTTACTTATTTCATATATTATTTGTTGAACCCTACACCAAATACTTTGCATACACTTACTTTCACTTTTAATTTGATGTGATTTTAATTTAGTATGATAATCCTGTCATGAGAACAACTATTATTTCCATCTGTTGTGTGATAAAGCTGAAACTCAGAGAAGTTATGTGATTTGTCCATGGTCACTGTCTAGCCATTGGCAGGCATAGGAATCCTTCCCTATGAATTACAGCATAAAACAGCTTTCATCAAATCTTATCAATTCTGTGATTCATCTAAATGTCTTTCTTGAAGCTCCACCTTTAATAAAGGGTATATTTTTAACTAAGTTGATAGCTTTATAATAAAATTTACTTTAATTTTTCATTTTAAGTGTATTTGACATTGTATCAATAAATAAAGCCTTTTAAAGAAGTAAGAGTGATTATGATTGGTCTCTACTGTGGAAAGAACAAGAGTTTTGCAGTCAGTAGATCTGTATTCAAATTCAGTTCAAGATTTATGATTAATTTGTTCCAAGTAAGCTTCTTTTCTTTTTTTAACTTCACCTCTATATAATGAAGGTACTATATCATGAGGGTGCAAAATAGGCATTCAAAAAACATTGTTGCATACTTTTATAATTTATGTACCTTAACCACAGAGTGAAAAAGAAACAGAAAAATTAAACTAACATTTTATTAAGCAAAAATGAAACTAGCATGGTAGTTGCAGAATTTTCTGTGTTCTTCTCTTTCTAAATCAAATGAAACACCTTCTTTTCTGCTCTTGGCCATTTGTTGGTCCTCTGTCCCTCTCCTCACCCTGTGAAACAAACCAAATTAATCAAGCGACAACTAGGAAGTGCTTTTAGAACCTGGCATGGCGCAGATGCCAGGGCTGGAACCAGCCGGCCTGACAGTGTTCATCACGGGCTCCTTCTCACTCTCCGCCTGGCTTTTTGCCCTTCTAGCCCATGTGTCGGCTGTTCTCATTTCCAGATCAGAGTTGACCTTTTTTGTAAGGTTAAAAAAGCGTTAAAAGCCTCTGCCTTTTCACTGTCATACATTATTAGCTTTCTCATCCCATCAAATAAAAGGGCTGCATTCTCCTTTACCCAGCTCTGTGACTGATAGATATAAAGAAAGATTTTTCCCCTCCATTTTCTTACAGTTAAAAATATCTAACATCATGAATTAAATTAACAAATGTGAAATAACCCTCTATCTATCTCCACAAAGAAAGCAGAGGTACTCACTCTAGTTAAAAATTAATAATGGTTTTCTTTAAATCAATTATCTCAAAAATACCAATGTATTCATAAAATTAAGAAGGATCTATTCTACTGTCAGGTTGAAATTTAATTTATGTGTGTGTATATAAACTAAATGTTGGTGCCTTGAGATACAGACAGCAAAAATAATACTATCATTCTATAATACAATTTAAAAATAAAACCTTGTTTGAAGATATTTGTAGATTCACGTGTAATTTTAAGAACTACTACTGAACTATCTATATATCTTTTATTTAGTATTGGATGATGCTTGCAAACAAAGTCATTTCTATTTGCATATGATAATGTATAAGCTCAAATGTACTTGTTTCTGTTTGAAAATTGAAGAGGAATCCTTCATTATCATAACAGTTTTTGCCCCCTCAGAAAGCATATGCTCAGAAATATTTTTCTTTTTCTTTGAAGAATTACTTTCAAAGAGCATATTAGCCTGGTGTGGTAGTTCACATCTATAATGCTATCACTCTGAAAGGGTGAGACAGGAGGTTTGCCTTGGTGACTTAGTGACTCATTGAAATCATATTCAAAATAAAAAATTAAAGTAACAGCTGGGGTGTATCTTAGTGTGAAGGCCTTGAGTTCAGTTATATATTTAGTTTTACTTATAATTTTTATATTCTCTAAAATGCACTCAGAACTGTTTACTATAAAATTATGTAAAATAGTTATAACACCTAAAGTATTTCACTTAAAAATATTCATGCTGCTTAACATGTAAAACACACAGTAATGATGCCAAATCACATGGTAAAAACCACGGCTGTCATTGCTTTACAAATTGATTCTTATAATGCATCTTAATGTGTGTATTTATGTGTGTGCTTCTCTGTGTGTACATAGGGTACATGTGGTTACATAATTTTTAGAACATAAATTGGGTTATTTAATCTCTTGTGACATTTATTTTATCAAGTTTTATAGGAAGAGAAATCTCTATGAGGATGTATCTTCTGAGATAGACAAACTGAGTGAAATAGAATGGTTAAAATTGCCTTTAGAATTTTAAAATATTTTTCATGATCTAATCTTAAAACTAACTTATAATAGTGATAGCCTTCTAAATCTGGTTCCTGTGAATTTGTTTAAATTAATTTCAATCATTAGAATTCTGGGAAGCTAGAGGTTATAATTCCGAGTTCAATTAAACACATAACATAATTTATCTATTAATATAAAGGTAAACTTACAAAGTTCTATTCATGGAATTATTAAAACTTTATATATCGCCATATGGGAATGACAATTTTATTTTACCTCTGATAAGGTAAGTAAATGGAAATAAATTCAATTGTAAATCAAACTAAAGAAAAATGTCCTCCAAAATTATAATTTGAGGACTTAGTCTTCTTGATGACTAAAAGATAAATTTGTGCTTTTCTTCATGAGTTAAAAGTGGAAAATCAGACAAATGAAAACCTCTATCATGGTTTTATTCCAGTACACCAAAACAGCTATGTATAAACATCTCAGTCCAGGGCAGGAGAAGCTACTAAATCAGGGAAATTCTTGGGCATTTATGGATCCCTTTATTCTTTAGTTATAATTGTTGAATCATAGGTGGGGTTATTTAGCATACCAGTTGAAAATGACAAAATCTAGCTAGACAATGACTCACTTTGAGCTGCAGCATTGATCTGTAATATTCTTTATTACTTACTCTTTAGATGTTTAGCTCGTGGAGTTACATAGCCCTGTGTCCCTCCAGTGTGTGCTGTCCGGAAAGGGTAGCTCTCACCAAGACAGAAAAGTTTCTTCTTTCAGATGACAGCCACGGACAAACTCACTAGGATGAAGTTAACCCAGTGCCCATCTTTTTACACATTTAAAAAGTACAGATTATTTATTATTCTTAAATATTATGTGAACAAAATAGATACAATCTGTTTGTTTCATAATAACATTTTGCACAAATTTAGATGCTGGCAAGGCTCAACTTCCTCTTACAGTCTATTAAAAATGAGTTCAAGAAACAAACTAATTGTGCCAATAACTTCAATAGGTTTTTCCTAAGCAAAATGTGTTTTCGAATATTCATTTTAAGCCTCTGCTCATTTCTACTTCAGTTCCAACACTTCCCAAGGGTAACTGTAGGCCCATCCTACAGTCAGTTTCAGAGTGTCATGGAAGGATTGCTCAGAGAGCCACAAGGAAGCCTGAAGGGTAGGCAGGCAGTGGTGCTAGAAATCAGCAACAATAACAGAAGGTTTCAAACATAGGAATAAGTTGGAGGTAGCCTTCTGTGACTGGGATGTGGGTTCATGAAAGCTAAGTACTGTCATTCAGGGTCTACACATCCTGCATAATAAATCCTGTACTATAGATCTATGCATTTACAGAGGACTTGAGCATGTGACCCTCTTATCTCAGCAATGCATCTTGGGATGGACTCCTTGGAGAATGTTAGAGAATTCCAAAATGCTGCCCAAGGCACTTTGTTGATTTAGTAGCAAGGAAAAAAAGGTAAAGAAGATGTGCCAGTAAAAGAAATGTCTACCCCAAATTGAGATTGATCTGATTATAAGTGTAGAACACCTATCTTTGTGTGGTGATAAGATTATTAATAGAACATAGGATTTAAAATTCAGTGATATTTATTGACATGAGAAAAAAAAGATTGAGGTTGAAATTCAGGCTTTGTTGTAAGAATGCAAAGAGGTGATATTTATAGAGTCTTTTGTTAATCATGAATCATTTTAATGAGTTTATTAATAATTTATTTTCCTAATAATTCTACTAACTGATGTTAATAAATCCAATAACTTTAATAAACATGGATGAACAAGCACAGTTTTAATACAAATGAATTATGAAAGTATCAAGGTAACTTTGCTTGCTGTCCTTATTTCCTTCTTATATCAATAGGAAAATAACAAAATCAATATTTCAGAGATATATTTATTATAATATTGTAGCTTAAAAATGTAAGTGGGCAGTTGTGCCATAATATTTATCTGAAGACTTTGCTAGCTTTTCTAGCAATTCTTACAAACACTGCTATTGATTCTCCAGTACACTGCCTTCACACATACATTTCTTTCTTTGTAACTTTTGCAACAATTTGCTACTGAATGTTCTTTTCATACATATATATGAGATTCCACCTCAGTCCCCTGAAAGCTGAGATTATAGGTGTGTACCACTGTACTCAATCTCAATGTTCTTACTTCTATTCTAAATTTATTATTTCTGATCTTGGTATGGTCTTCTTAGCCCATTCCAGCTGTAAAATAAAACACCCAAAGATGATTAGTTTATGAGACCCAAATTTATTCCTTACTAAACTGGAAACTGAGATATCCAACACACAAGTACTAGCATATTCTACTTCCAAACTGAGGCTGTATTTCCACATCTTCACAAGAAGAAGATAGGAGAACAGAAAGTCTAGCAAGTTCCCTCAAGCCCTTCCAGCAACCCAAAAATCTCACTCATAGAGGGAGAAATCTTGAAACTTTATTATCTCTCCAATGTTCCACATTCTAATAACATCATTTGGGGTTTAAATTTTAATATGTGATTGTGGAAGAACACATACATTTAATCAATAGCCCTTGTCTCTTCCGCTATAACAATTTCTAATCTTTGCATGTACAACTGTGTTATTCTTCTTGAATTCTTTCTTTTGCTCTTACCATAAAAAAATATTTCAACCTCTCAATTTTCACAATGTGGCTTTATCCCTTTTAGGACAACTTCCTGAATCCTGGCTAAAATGATAGCCTTGGGTATAGGATAACTCAGAAATTCTTTTTCAAAATTTGGCATGGTAAAGTTACTTATCTGTCCCACAGGCAGCAAATAGAGAAACATGAAAAGCAATGATTATGATAGTATTTTGAGTCCCAGAATCCTTCAAGTCCATTGAGATCTAGTTGAAGTTACTAAAATCATGAACTTTGTAGATAGGTATGAGTCATTTTTGTTGGTGACCATATGATTCTAAAAGGATGGAACATTTTCTAGAATTAAAGTTTTGTTTGTAAAATACGAATTGTTTTTCTAAATTTCTGAGGACTAACATCCTGACACAGAAAAATTCCTAAAAAAGCATTATATAAAAGGCATTATAACATTGCACTCTACCCGTTTTTGATGGAACATTTAAGTCCTACATGCAGATAGCAAGAATAGATATTCAGTGAATTAATTAAAATTGAATTCAAAAAATTGCTTTAGCCTAACTTTTTTTTCTTTTATCTTTGAGTTATGGATTTTGAACAGTTTTTATCATCATGTTACTGTATATACATATATAGTTAATATTGGTTAACATTGTGTATTTAATGATTTGGTAATTTTTCTTTCTGATAAAAACTTTAAGCGTTTGGAATTGAAATAGAGAACTTTTTCATCAAGAACTTTACGCTTTTAGGCTTTCATTTTGATTTCCATTTTCAAAAACACATTTAAATCCATAAAGATTTTGAGACCTTAACTTATAAATGAATTTAGATCCACTTAAAAAAATGTCAGATGTCATTCCTATTGCAGTTTATAAGGTTGCCATCCTCAGGTTCTCAAGAACTAAACAATTACTTATACAGATTGCAAAAGTTTATTATGTGCATGAAAAGAAAGAGCTGGAAATCACTCAGATTAATGCTATTCATTTCTTAATATCATAGTAAAGGACTGCCCATTGTAAAGAGCATAAGTCTAAATTTCCTGATGTGGAGAGAATGTACAAGAAAGTAGAGTGAAACTCATCTTTGATTTATGCAGATACAAAGGAATCAAAAGGATGGAGAAAGTCTATTTTTGACATTTATGTACTTGGTGTATTCATTTTATTCCCTCAAAAGTACTGTATCACTTGTTGACAAGCACCACTTATGAGCCAGTTTGTGTGATTAGTAGTAGAGTTATAAACTGTCTAACACACAGGACTTTTCTTTAAATAACATGAAGAAGGAGTGCTGGACTTTCCTTTTTAAAAGAAGACTTTTCAGAGTTTGGCTGGGACATATGCAGAGAGCTGGCAACTGCACATTAAGCTTCTAACAGAGATGGGCCCAGAGCTTCCTTTGGACCATGGTGTAGGAGGTAGGCCCAGAAAACATGCCCCATTTTATCACACAGTGAGTGGGGCTAGGAGTTTGGCTAGGACAGTTGCAGAGCCCCAGCAGCAGCTGCTAGATGATGTAAAGAAGAAGAACAGAAGACGTTTGGAGTCAATGAAGAAATAGCAAATATTGGAAACAACGTTAAAAAACCTGTTCTGAGAAGTAATGGCATAAAAATTTCTGAGAGGGAGAAAAGAATGCGATATACTGATAGGTGAAGCATGTAGGACTTCAATTAGCCATAATTAAAAAGAAATCCACATGTAAGCATATAATAGTCAAGATATACCAAAGATCTAACAGCAAAACAAAATATTAAAAGCAGTTAGACAAAAGAAACATATCATATACAAAGAAAACTGACCAGAATCATAGCAGACTTTTCTACACAAACCCTTAAGTCAAGGAGAACCTGGAGCGAGGTATTTCAAACCCTAAAAGAAATCAGCTTTCAGCCTAAATTGCTGTATCATGCAAAACCATCATACACAGTTGATAGGGAAATTAAATATGTGTCAAAGAACACCTGTGAAACTTCAGTACAAAAAATTCTAAATCCTAGAAAAAGAAGTGAAGCTCATACTTCCATGAGGCCCAACAGAATGAAGGCATTAGAAAAATTAGAAATTAAATGGAAAGAAGAAAACAATTGAATAATAATAATAATAATAATAACAACAATAATAATAATTAATAAAAGAGCCAACAAAAAGTAAATAATATGACAAGAATAAGTCAGTACATGTTAGCTAGAACTATTGATGCTATGGTCTCAATTAAGAATGTGATAGTAAAAAAATGAAACAAAGCTTATGTATATAGGGGTGGAGGGTTGGAGGGTGGATAGGGGAAGGGGAAAAATGAGAATCAAGTCGTGTCATATTCTGGTACAAACTGTCAATGTTGAATGTGATGATGATGTGTATTCATAATGCACCAATAAAGATTTGAATAATAATAATAATAAAAGAAATAGACTGGAAGAATGATTGGATTAAGAATCAAGATCCAGGACCGGGGAGTTAGCTCAGTGGTTCTGGCTCCTGTCTTGCAAGCCCAAGGACCCAGGTTCGATCCTTGGTAATGGAATACCATACTAGATGTGGAGACTCATGCCCAGCAGCAACCAGTACCACATACCACAGTGCCAGGCGTGGTGGCTCATGCCTGTAATCCCAGCACTCGGGAGGCAGAGACAGAAGGATTGCTGTGATGTGAGTTTGAGGCTGAGCACAGGGCCAGCCTGAACCACAAAGCGAGACCCTGTCTCAAAAAACCTAAAAAAAAAGAATCAAGATCCAACAATGTGCTGCATTCAAGAAACACATTTTATTAAAAAAAAAATTCAGAGACTAAAAGTAATGGGATGGAAAACAATTCTCCATCTGACAGGCAACTTCAACAAAAGCAGGAATAGCTATATTATTTTCAAAAAAAAAAATAGATTCAAACCTAAATCAATTAAGATGGATAAAGAGGGTCACTACATCCTCATATGGGAAGAAATCCAAGAAGATAACATCCATAAACACATATCCAGCAAATGCTAGTGTACTCCACTGTATAAAACAAGTATCAATAGATATGAAAAGCTAATAAAAAAATGTAGTAGTTGTGGGAGAACAAGTACCCCAAAGTCACAAACAAATCAACCAGATAAGAAATAAACAATGAAATACTAAAACTGAAGTAAATTTTTGAACAAATGAACTCTGTAGATGTCTACAGTTTTCTATCCCACAAAATCAGAATATACATTCTCCTTGGCTGCTCCTGGGTTATTTTCCAAAATGCACCACATGCTAGTTCATAGAACATGTTTATTCAAATGGAAAAGAATTAAAGTTATAACCTATATATTATTAGAGCATATTTCCTTCAAACTGGAGACTAATAGCAAAAGAAATTCTAAGCATTTCACAAATACATTGAAACTGATTAACATTTCTTGAAGAAGCAATGGATCACAGAAGAAATTATTTTCTGCAATTAAATGATAATGCTAGTACAACATACAAGGTTTATGGGGCTCAATGAAAGCAGTGCTATGAGGGAAATTCACAGTTGGGATGCTCCATACTAGGAAAACACAATAAGGAAGTAAGCACAGTAAGAGTGAGCACAAGTAAATAATCTAATGCTGATCCTCAAGTACCTAGATAAAGAGAACAAGACAAACCTATAGCTCAAAAAGGGGAGGACATTATAAGGATGACAGCAGAAATTAAGGCAATGAAGACTAAGAAAATGACCAAAAAATCAACAAATAGAAGAGTTGGTCCTTAGAAAGAATAAATAAAACTTACGTATCTTCAGAAAACTTTATCAACAAAAGGAAAGAAAAGGCTCAAATCTATGCAAAAGCAGAGAGAGACCAAACCAAAAAAGAGAACTACAGGCCAATATCTCTAATGAACATCGATGCAAAAATCCTCAATAAGATACTGGCAAACAGAATACAGAGAATTATCAAAAAGATTGTACACCCTGACCAAGTTGGATTCATCCCAGGGATGCAAGGATGGTTCAACATATGTAAATCAATAAATGTTATACAGCATATTAACAGGCTTAAGGACAAAAATCATATGGTCATCTCAATTGATGCAGAAAAAGCATTTGACAAAATACAACACCCATTTATGTTCAAAACCCTACAGAAGATCGGATTCGATGGTCTGTATCTCAAACTAATAAAAGCTATCTATGATAAACCATCAGCCAGTATCGTACTAAATGGTCAATAATTGAAACCTTTTACAGGATCAGGAACAAAACAAGGATGTCCTCTCTCACCACTTCTGTTCAATATAGTTCTGGAAATGTTAGCCATAGCAATTAGGCAAGAGAAAGAAATAAAAGGAATAAAGATTGGAAAAGAAGAAGTTAAATTGTCTATTATTTGCTGATGACATGATACTCTATCTAGAGGATCCTAAAAACTCAATTAAAAAACTGCTGGACCTAATCGCCAATTTTAGCCAAGTAGTTGGTTACAAGGTCAATGTTCAAAAATCAATAGCCTTCATATACACAAGCAATAGACCCACTGAGGTAGAAATTGGGGAGTCAGTCCCTTTCACAATAGCACCCCCCAAAAAAGTATCCATCAACTGGAGACTGGATAAAAAAGCTGTGGTTCTTCTACAGGGTGGAGTATTATTCTGCCATAAAAAATGATGTTTGAATTATTTATACTTAAATGGACATACCTTGAGGATATCCTCATAACTGAAATAAATAGGGCACAGATAGGTACATATCGCATCTTTTCTCTGGTATGAGAAAATAAAGATGTAAATGAGTTCTAGAATTATATGTTATATATTGTGAAATAGAAAATGCTCAAAGTAAAATAGGGTGAAGGGGGAAAATAATGAGATTATAACAAAAACGTAAGGAAACAAATTTTATGTATATGGGGGGGCAGTAGGGTGGGTAGGGCTATGGAAAAAATGAGAATTAAGTTGTGTCTTATACTGGTACAAATCTCTATTATGGAGTGCAATCATGATGCATGTATGTAATGTACCAATAAAGATTAAAAAAATCTATGCAATTAGAAATGAAAGGATGAACTCACAACAGAGTCAACACAAAGCCAAAGGATAATCAATGCCTACTTTGAGAACCTGTACTCCAATAAGATGGAAGACACAGAAGAAATGGACAGATTCCTAGACACATATGAATTTTCAATGTTGAGTGCTGGAAATATAAAAATTCTAAACACTCCAATGTCAATCAGTAAAATTAAAAATGCAATTAAAACCATACCAGAAAAGTCCTGGTCCTCAAGGCTTTATTGCTGAATTCTGCAAGAAATGTAGGGAAGAACTAATGCCACTACTTTTCAAAATCTTTAAGGAAATTGACAGGAATGCAGTATTCCCATATTCATTCTTTGAAGGTGCCATTATTTTGCTTCCAAAAGCAGAAAAAGATTCAACCAACCAATAGAACTTCAGGCCAATCTCCCTCATGAAAGATGCAAAGTCCTTACTAAGACACTGAGAAACAATACAGAGGATCTTCAAGAAGATCATATACCTTGACTAAGTTGGATTCATCCCAGGGATGCAAGGATGGTTCAGTATACATAAACAAATAATTGTAATACACTGTATTAACAGAATCAAAGACAAAAACTATATGATTGTCTCAATAGATGTAGAAAGTGTTCAACAAAATACAACATCTATTCATGATAAAATTCTACAGACAACTGAAACAGATCTGTATCTCAAAATGACAAAAACTTTATGAAAAACCAATTGGCAACATCATACTAAACTGTCAATAATTACGAAGTTTCACAGTAAAATCAGGAACAAGGCAAGGATGTTCACCATCAATGGACTTATTCAACAAAGTTCTGGAAACATTAGCTACAACAATTAGATAAGAGAAATAAATAAAAGAAATAAAGCTAGAAAAGGAAGAATGTAAACCATCATTATTTACTGATGATATGATCCTCTGTACAAATGATCCTAAAAACTCAGCCAAAATACTGTTAGATTTAATTAACAGATTCAATAGAATAGCAGGATAGATGATCAACACTCAAAAAATCAATAGCCTTCCAATATATAAATAGCACACTCACTGGCAGAGAAACTGGGGGAACAATTTCTTTCATAGTATCATATAAGAAAATGAAATATCTAGGAATCGATCTAATAAAGGATATGAAATCTCTATTCTTAAAGTTTTCAGAGTAAGAACATATTATTCAATTGTTCATATTATTAATATTATTCAACATGTTATTCAATATTCATGTATTTGTGAAGTACCTGGAATTTGTTTTGATATTCGTCTCTAGTTTGAAGAATATAAATAGCATATTTCAAGCACTGTAAAAAAAGGAGATACAAGAGGATATCATGAAATGAAAACACATTTCTTGTTCCTGGGTAGAAAGATCCAATATTATCTAAATGGCCATAGCTCCAAAACTGTTACATAGATTCAAAACAACCACAGACGAGAGTGCAACAGCATATTTTACAAAGCTATATAAAATGGTCCAAAAATTCATCTGGAATCAGAAAAGACCTAGAATAGCAAAATAAGTCTAGATAGCAAAGACATGGCAGGGGTATCAAAAGCCCCATTTTTAAACTCTATTGCAAAGCCACTGTGATAAAAAAAAATTCATGATACTGGCAAAGAAAGACACCTGAAAATCAATGGAATAGACTAAAAGATACAGACACAACTCTGGACATACTAAGTTATCTCATCTTTAACAAAGAGCCAAACATCTTCAATGGAAGAAAGAGCCTTTTCAATAAATGTTCTGGGACAACTGGGTTTCAACTTACCAGAGATTAAAACTAGATCTTCATCTCTCACTGTGCACTAAACTGAAGTAGAAGTGGATTAAAGATCTTAATATTGCAACAAATAGACTAGTCCTGCTAAAAGGCAAATTAACCAGAACTCTTGGTGGGACTGGGATAGGGAAAAATTTTATGAACAAAATTTCAGTAGCGTGGGAAAAAGTACCATGTTTTATCAACTGGAATCTCATCTTATTAATAACTTTCTTCACAACAACAACAATGATGATGAGGACAACACCCAACAGAGCAAAAAATTTCTCTAATGTGGAAAAATTCTTACCAGTTGTTCCTCAGAGAAAGGTTGCCTGTCTAGAATACATAAAAAACTTTTTAAAAAATCCAACCTCCTCAAATTTAGAGACTCAAATCAAAAGTGGGCATCTGAAAGGAACAGACATCTTTCAGATGAAGAAGTAAAATTAGCAAAAAGACATGAAAAAATTTTCAGCATCACTGCTGATTTTACAGATGCCAATGAAAACAACACTGAGTTTTCATCTCACTCTGAAAAGTATGGCTGCTATCATGAAATCAACCAATAAGAAATGCTGGTGTTGTTGTTGGGAGAAAGTTACCCTTCTCCACTCTTGGTGGGAATATAGACTGGTACAACCACTGCAGAGATCAGTGTGGAGATTCCTAACAAAATTAGGATTTGAAGTCCCAATAAATCCTGCTATTTCCCTGCTGGATACATACACAAAATAATTAAAAGCATCATAACACAGTGACATATGTACGCCTATTTATGAAAGCAGTTTGTAATAGTCAAATCTTAGAGACAGTCCAAATGTCCATCAACTGGATAAAAAAGATGTGTTTTAAATTTTTTTTTTAAAAACCACATATAAATGGAGTTTTATACAGCCATAAAGAATGATACATTATAGATATTTATTACTAAATGGATGCACTTTGAGATCACACTCAGAAGTGACACAAATAGGATAGAGATGTGTAAATATTGTATTATTTCTCTAGTGTGAGAAACTAAAGGTGTAAAGATTTACAATATAGGGTAGTATTGTTAAACAGGAAGGATCTGTTCAAAGGGAAGGTAAAAGGAAAGAAGGAAAATAAAACATTTAATAGAATTAAGAAAATATGAAAAAGCTTAGGTATATATGGGGTGAGGAGTTGAAGGGAGGGCAGCAAAATGGGAAAGAAAAAGAATCAAAGTATATCATGGACAGGTATAAATTCTCAGTGAGGGATGTATTTCTAAGATCTACTAATAAACTCAATTTAGTAAATAAAAATTAAAAATGAGATGATTAAGAACAGTTCTTAAGCATAGAAGCTGTACTCTCCAAATCATCTGGGTCGACATGTTGCCAGTGAAATTTATTGTTAGGCCAACTTACCCAAGCTATCAAAATCCTCAGAAGCTCAATTTCACTCTCTAAAAATTACATGAATACAACTGATGTTTTTTGCAGGACTTTTGTAAGGGTTACATCAATATAAATGTTTGACACACACTAATCATTCAATAAATAGTCGTTTCACTTCTGGCCTGTAGAGCACAACACCAGTCAGCTAAGAGCTTGTCAATAATCTCGTGATATGCTGTTTTATTGTATTACTGAGTGAATCACCTAAGAATGAGTTGCTCTCAGATACCTGTTAATTGATAAAATGGTGTTAAAATAATAAACAACATATGTCAACGGAGTGACCAATCACTGACAATGAATTCCACCTGAGCTGCCTTACTACTGCATGACAGTGACTGAGGCGTGTATTCTGATTACAAGTATCCATTTAGTTTTCCTGACCCTGCAGAAGTAAGGTTAAATAAAGTCTACACAAATGTTTTATCATTAGCTCTCAAACAAATCTTCAATCTAAATTTTATTTCCCAAATTCATCTGTCTACTACTGAGTAGTGCTTTAGTACTTACACACATGTGCAGACTCACATGCATGTGTATGTTAAGCTATTAAACAAGTGCCAAAATCTCAGACATCTTATGGGAAGACATTTGTTGGTTAAACTTGAGCACAGCTCTGTGGGGAAAACTGCAATGTCTGAAAAAATTTTTTTTCTCGCTGTCATATTTCTAATTCTGGAAAATGGGAATAGGATAATATAAAAATGAAATTTTGAAATATTTCCCATTTCAGTTATTCATCAGAAGCAGTAGATCCTAAATGAAAACAACTAATTCTCCTGGTTTAATTATGTTATTATTAAAACTAAGATTTTCCTACATCCGGTTATATCTTAAATAATGCTATAAAAACTGTCCCATGATCTACAAAGCCTTATAAATGATGTGTTAAGTGCAAGGAACCAGTTCTCTACATAAAACCTTACGTCTGTGTGCTTTTGGATGATCCCGTCTAACAAACCTTTCAATTCTGGAATGAATCTGTAGATGCAATTCCAATTTTCATATATGTAAGGTGATATTTTAAAAATGTTATTACTAAAAACCACAGTGCTTTCTTTTCCCCAGCCTGCCCTGACTCTAAAATTATTGGTAATTTCTTGAATGTTTCTATGACACCTGACAAATAAGTCTAAGTGTTTCCATCGTACACATCATGAGGAGAACTAGGTGTTCTGAGCAAAGTACTAGCCTGTTCACATAACCAATGAGGATGACTGTGAAGCTCACTTATTTACATAACTATGATAAACAAGTTCAAGTAGTTCTCAGAGAAAACTGAGCTGGGTCAATGCCTTCAGTTTATAGAGTTATAACTGTCATTTGGTTGGCAAAGGGAGAAAGTTGCTACTTCATTTCTGTGCTGCAAGGACTTAGACTGTACCATTTGTAAGTTTTATAATTATTAGTTCTAACATTTAATATCAAGTTCTAATATTAATTTATTTCTGGTTTAGCCTTCCTGTTAAACAGACAGTGATGAAAGACTAAGTTAAAAGATAAATAAAATACAGATAAGTGGAATTGTTTAACCATATAACATAATAAAATGGTAATGATAATAATAAATAACCCTTGCTAAATGCAATGGACTCAATGCCTGGAATCCCCCAATATCCATGGGTTGAAGCTTTAATACCAATGTGATCCTATTTGGAGCTGCAGCCTTGAAAGATAAATAGGTCAAAGGGGACCCGTGTATGAGAAAGGGCAAGGAGACAGCTATTTTTAAACTAGGAAAAATGCCTACACCAACTATCTGACCACACTACCACTGTGAGGTTGGCTTTCCAATCTGTAGATATTTGAACAACAATAACAAAAAGTTGCATAAGTCATTGAGGTTATGGTTCTCAGTTCTAGAAGCCTTGTCTGACCAAGACAAAAAGCATGGAAATAGTTAGTCGTTTGGAATCATACTGCCGCTTTAAATTTAAGCTATACTTCAGTTTGTTTAAACCACTTTGCAGTGTATTATGACAGGGGAAAAAGAAGTAAAACTGGATTTATAGTTTGTTTCAGCATGAAGAAGCTGAGCTTGATGTGAAGTAAAGCTTCTAACTGAAAAGTTATTAAGAATTAAAATGAATTCCAAAGGGAGACTGGAAATTTTTTAAAATATACATAAACTTATATTAACTTACCTAGTATTTTGAGGCTGTATGCTGCATGGGTGATCTCAGCAGTTTCTTTATCTTATATTAGTTTAATGTTTTTTCTAACTATTTAAGTTGTAGAAGAGGATGCTTTAATCTATATACAGTGCTTACAATGCATATTACAGCCAAGCAAATCAGCATATCCATTAACTCACATATTTAGCTTTTCTCCATGTTTGTGGTAAGTGCATGTAAACTATATTTCCTTAGCAAATTTCCAACCAGCAATATAATTGTATTAACTATATTCATTATGCCATATTTAATTTCTAAACTCATTTGCTCTATTTGTCTGCAACTTGTGCTATTTGCCTACATCTTGCTATTTCCTTCCAGTCTCTGCCCTACACCTTCTTACTCTCTGATTCCATATAGTCAACTGTTTCAAAGACTTCAATAAATAAGTGAGATCATGTAATGCTTTTCTTCAAGTGTCTGGATTATTTCACTCAGCATGATGTTTTCCAGGTTCATCCATGTTTTTGCTATGACAAGATCTCCTGGTTTAAAGCTGAACAACATTTCATTATAAGTACATGTTTTCCTTTACTTATCTCAATATATTTATACTGACTCATATTTTGGTTATTGTGAATAAGCCTGTACTGAATATGGGAGCAGAGATACATGGTGCATGTCTCATTTCTTCTAGGTGATTATTTCAATCCTGTTGAGGGATTGCCCGGTCTTGGGCAGCTCTACTTTTTGAGGAAGTTGCACACTCTTTTCTATGATGACTGTAGTAATTTATGTTGCTAGGGTACTATAGGAAAAGTGCTTTTTCACTATAATTTTGCCAGAATTTTCTCATTTTTTTTAATCATGTGAGATAATGCATGTTTAAATGTGCACTTCCCGGAACACCTTTTCGTATGTCTCTTGATTGTTTTTCATCTGATCTGGAGAAAAAAAAATGTCTGTTTAAGTCCTTTGCCTCTTTGAAATTGGGTTATTATTTCCAGTTTTCCTGTTGAGTGTCTTGTATTTTTAACACTCTGTGTGATGAGTTGTCATTTTATGTTTTATTTCCTTTTCCTTTTTGATTTATGTCCCATTTTAAAAATTTTTCATTTTGTTACCTGACATTTAAGTATGCTACCCCTTAAAGATATCGTTAATGTAAAATTTACTATCTGATTACAATGTGATGATTTTGGATATAAGCTATCTCACATTTTTAAGGAAGCCAACTGTATTATTGTAAATAAAAGGGAACATTGTAGTTCAGTGGAGATTAGAAGTATTAAGCACAAATTAAAATCATTCAGTGAAAAATTTTTAAGCACTTTTTATATTCCTGGAACTGGGTCATGGGTATAGCTGAAAAGATTTTAAGAAGTTAAGCATATTTTTCCTATTTCATGAAGTGTATATTCTATTTGCTGAGACCAAAAGTTAACTACAATTTAGAACATAAACAAAACAATGACTTTAACATGTTAAAGACAGAGGAAAATTAAGGAAATTATTTATTAAATCATTTGTTTATAAGTCTTTATAAAGTTACTTAGCTAACATACATAGAAATTAACAACTAGGTCAATAGGTTAAATATATATATAAAACACATAAGGCAGTTATACTAAATCAAGGTACACTTATAGATATATAGTCCCAACTGGTTTACAGTAACCTTTTTCTTATTAATTTTTTTCATATTATTTGTCTTTTATATCACATTTTTTTTATGTTCAGTTTTTTACATAAAGAAACTATGTAATACTTAATCTTTTGTGTCTGATTTACCTCACTTACCTCTACAGTATGACAGCCAACACATTTTCATAGGAATGATTCATTTATATTTTTATGTCAGAGTAATACTCCTCCGTGTTTAAATACTGCAGTGTCTTTATTCATCTGTTGATACACATATATGCTACCTGTAAGATTCAGTTAGTATGAATTGTGCTGCTGTAAATGAGTATGCATACAACATTGTGGTATGATATCTCTCATTTGGGCGGGGGGAGCTAGAAGGGGAATAGCTGGGTCAAATGGAATTTCTAGTTTTAGTTTTCTGAGGAATCTCCCTACTGATTCCATTGTGGTTTTACTAGCTTACACTCTCACTAACATTGAAGAAGTGTTCAGTTTTCCCTGAAGTCTTTCCAGAATTTGTTATTGGTCTACTTCTTCATGATACACCTTACATGAAAAGTGGCCATAAGATATTTCAGTTAAAATACAAGACAGCCAATTGAATTTACAAGAAGAAAAAAATCCAAGTTAGAGACATTAATATGAAAGTCATAAACACAAATATGATATCTTGAGCCATGTGAATAAAGGAGACCAAGTCAGAATGGACAATAGACAGACTACAAGAGGATTAGAGGATTTTTGATGTTGAACTGGTAGGAATTCAGTGTTTTAGGGATGAGAAGAGAAACAACCAGTAAAATAAACCAAACTGTGACCACTGAAATTTGTGAAGAAATGGTCATTTGGGGACATGGAAGTCAGGGAAGGGAAGTATTTTCAAAACAGGAAAAGAATGGTTTCTTCAGATAAACTAGGATGAGAACCTAAAAGATACTAAATTTGTCAATTTGAAAGAGATTGCCGATCTCAACACATGGAACAGCAAGTAAGTTAGACAAATAGGAGAATGAGACTGGATAGAAGGGAAACTAAGAAGTGAAGAAATGGAGACATTACACTGATAATTGTAGAAGACTCAATAAAGGGACCAGCAGTATGCTGGATGGTAGAGAACAGAGAACGGTGTCAGAGAGGTGTTGATGTTCAATGAAGTACATACTGAAGTGTGATTCTGTGCTTGCCTAACCTTGAAGACTCAGAAAAAGTTGCAGAATTAAAATCTTTAATCCTGTTAGAAGAGATAAAGAGTGCAGATAATCATTTAATGTTAGCTTCGGATGTTACATAGGGAGGCAATTTCTGTTTCATCTAATAAGAATATATCAGCCTGAAAAGGTGAGAGAAATTATGTAAGGCTGGGAAAAGATCAAGTCATTCCGTGGGTAATAGAAAAGCTAGTCTCCTGGATAGACATTGTGATACTATAAAGAAGATATGAGCATCCAGTTGAGGGTCGTGATAATGAATTTAAATAAATTAGCCAGTTTAAACTTGTGATCTTCCTACTTCAGCCTCCCAGATTCCTAGATATTGTAGGCAGATTCAAGCACTCCTGAGCAGCTCTGTGCTTTATCAGTTCCTTTGTCTTAGTTTACACAAATGTGATATGAGAAAAACTGCCTGCTTAGTGAAACTAAAGTGTTTTGGAGAAAGTAGGCATGTTATTAAATTTTTATAAATGTATAAGTAGTCAAAAAGAAAGCATTCTATATCACATGCTTAGAATGTGATAAGAATGGTCTAAGGAAGTCTGAATAATTACTAAAAGTTTGTCAGTGTTCTAAATAATACATTTTCTAAATAATAATTCTATTATCTAAACTACAAGTAACATGTTCTTTCAGTAATCCCTCTAACTATAATAGTTTTCTGGAATTTAAAATAGTCTGGGAAAATATTGGTGTGATGACAATTTATAAAATGAGAAGTACAAAAGCTGGGATAATGCCGTGGTCATATACAATGTCATGGCCATGGGGAAGACTTTACATATAGAAGGTGGTAGAAAACTAGCAGCTAGTCTATGCCACTACGGAAAACTTAAATAATAATAATATGCAATTCTCTGTCTCAGTCTTTTATTTGTATTACTTTTTTTTTTTTTTTTGAGACAGGGTCTTGCTTTGTAGTTTAGGCTGGCCCTGAGCTCACTATATAGCCCAAGTGAGCCCTGAACTCACAGCAATTGTCCTGCCTCTGCCTCCCAAGTGCTGGGATTACAGGCATGAGCCACCATACCCAGCATTATGGTACGTAATATTGATTGCTGTTGGGTGTGAGTCACAACATCTGGTATTATTGTATGTGGTTACCAGGGATTGAACTCAGGACCTTGCCCTTGCAAGGCAGGTGGTGGAACCACTGAGCTAAATCCTCAACCTTCTATTACTTTTCTTTTGCTGCTCCTTTCATAGACTTCCTACAGAAATTAGGAAACAAAATTTAGAATTGCTGCTTTAGTAATTAAATTAATTAAAGGAAATGGCATTTTGTATAGTTTACTTTCAGAGATTAAGTTTATTGCTGGTAATATATTGCTGATTCAGCTGGATCAAGCCCTTGACATTGAATTAAAAAGTTTAGAATTGAGTAGTGGGGATTTAGCTCAGTGTTTCTGGTGTCTGCCTAGCAAGCTTATGGTCATGAGTTCAGTCCTCCGTAACCACATACCACAGTGCCAAGTGTGGTGATTCATGCCTATATTCCCAGCACTTGGGAGGCAGAGGCAGGAGGATTGCTGTGAATTTGAAGATGGTCTGGGCCACTTAGTTAGTTCAGGGCCAGCTGAAACTACAAAGTGAAATCCTGTCTCAAACAAACAAACAAACAAATAAATAAACAAATAAATAAATAAATAAATAAAAATAAAAAAAATTGGACTTGAGCATTTTTCTGCTAGGCAACTTTGTATGAACTCTTCAGTGTTCTTGAACCTTAGATCTTTCCTAAAGTGATATTTATTGTGGAAATAGTTCAGCCTCACCTTCCACATGGATTTTGTATGAGGAAAAAAAGTGTTTGGGCTAGATGTAGATGAATGTGCATGTTATTCTTTTTTATTTCTCACAGATTGTCCCCAGGAAGTTATTGACTGGCAGATTTGTTATTCGGAAATGATAACTGATGCCAGCAATCTAAGCAACCTACCAAAAATCACAAGGAATGACATTCCAATGAATGCTAGCTCAGTGATTCCAAGCTGGAGATTTTTCTACACCATAACAAGGAAGTGACATTTACTAGAGTTTGTAAACGTAGATCACTCATTTATTCTAGAAATAGTAAGAAATTATAAGAAGGAGAAAAAATGATGGTATACTTGTCACAGTAGTAAATAATATTTACAGAATTATAATAATGTAAGTCCTGATTATTCATTTAACTAAAATACAAGAAAGACAGAGGGTTTGAGGTTAAATAGTACAATAGCAAATCAGGGAGAAAGTAATATTAACATATTTAAAAATATCATAATTAGAAAAACAAGCAATTAAAATAAACATAAGCAAATTCGTGTCCTATGAATAGAGTTGAAAAGAAGGAATCATTGTTTTCCACTATGAACTTTAAATCACTACCTGATTTTTGTGTCCATTTAATACATTGATAAATGCCAGAGATGAAAATAGAGGAAATTAAAGATTAGTGAAAACTTGCAATAAATGCAGTGCATTTTATATTTTTATGAAAACATTGTACTCTTGTTCTTGTGTTTTACATTTCATGTTTTTAGGTGCTGAGAGTCAGCAGGTATTCCTGAAGTTTAGGCACAAAAAATGATGAAATGATGAGTGAGTCCCTTGGGGCCGGATTAAATTATACAACCAGGAAAAGATGTCTTTCCTGAGTCACTGAGTGTGACATCACTGGATCATATCGTCAGTGATACTCAAAAAGCAAACAGGAACTAGGTAACCTTTTTAGTTGACAGATTGGTAAGATAAAAAATATGTGACAATTAAGTTGATACTTCTAACTTTTATAGAAAGATTTTCTTCGTGTACAAGTGCATTTAGATAAAAATATGTCAGTGCATATGCATTAACATGTAGTCAAAATGTGAATATGTGAAAAATTCACACTTACGGTTATGGTGCCCATTGAAGAACAGATTTCTTACCAGTCTTTTCCACATAGTCATTCTAAATATAGAAGCCTTTTTAAAAACGTTTCCTTTACTAGTAAAATTTATGAAAGATTATTGATGAGAGATTATTTTGGAGAATCACTGATTGGGGAAATAGCCAAAAGCATTTGAAATGAATTGTTGGGACCTGAGTCACTGGGTGATAAGCCAATTGTGAGGTTTTGACAACGCATTAACCTCACATTTTTTATAAGCCAAAATAAAATTTCCAAAAGAAATCCAACAGAAGTTCCACATGTGCTATTAGAAAGTGTTCCATCACTGAATTATGTCTTGAGTCTTGAAATCTGATCTTGAGTAGAAAATTGTAACTTTATTGAGTGCCAGTAATATATAATAATTATATAATCATACCCTACAATACAAACAATCTGGAGGAAGGAAAGAAATACTCGTAAGGAGAAAGAAGAAAAGAGACGAAGAAAAATTGAAGGACAGAGATAAAGAAGAAGGGGGAGAAAAAGCTTAATTGACCCAGAGGAAATTTTTATTACTTCAGAGAAAATCAAGTATTTGTGAGTGTTAAGATATTGGTGGAATTAAATAATTCATTAATCCAACAATTAAAAAATTGATTTGGAGTGTAAGATGAAAATACATGAACTTCAAGCCATTAATATTGCTCTGTTATGTTTTTAACATTATCTCAGTAAAAAAACATGACAATCTGAATGGTTCCGACTTTAATGGAACTTGAAGTATTAGTCTGATATATATATTTTATATTTCAAAAGCACTTCTAAAATATATGCATACTATTCTCATTTTCTAGATATCAAATCTGGGGTTTGGAGAATTTCTTCTGATGAAACAGTAAGTTTCAGGATTAGAATTTCACCCAGTTCTTGATTTTGAATCATAAGCTTCAGAACATTCTTTTTTTAATTGATATCTTTATTGGTACATTACGTATCCATATCATGATTGCACTCCACAATGGAGCTTTGTACCAGTATAAGACACAACTTAATTCTCATTTTTTCCAATAGCCCTACCCACCCTACTACCCCCATATACATAAAATTTGTTTCTTTCTTTTTTGTTATAATCTCATTATTTTTCCCGCTTCACCCTATTTCAGTTTGAGTATTTTCCATTTCACAATATATAACATACAATTCTAGAACTCTTTTACATTTTTATTTTCTCATACCAGAGAAAAGTGCACCTATCTGTGACACATTTATTTCACTTATGAGGATATACTCAAGGTATGTCCATTTAAGTACAGAACATTCTTGATACATAGGTTCTTTCTCAACTTCTTGTACTTTCTTCAAGTTAAACTTAGTTATATATTGCTCGTCTCTTTTCTAACAGACACTATCCTACAAGAGCCATTTGAGTATCTAAGCCTATAGAATTCAACTTTTATGAACTTGACAAAATTAATAATAAACTACACAAGCTTGTCCCTAAGACTATTTATAATGACATAACCTTAACATTTCATTCTTATTTACCTGTAATACTCAAGTTAATTATACCTTTTAAGAAAACATATGAATTATAAGACAAATACAGACCTGCAAATGGAAATAATAGCAGACAATTCCATTTACTTTTAATACACTCCAAATACTATACATTGTCCCTGATCTGTGTAATCAATAAAATCTTAATGTTATTGCCTTGCTTATCACTTTTACTGCTGGCATCTCTTTGAACTAAGCTAATAGTACTATCTGCATGGTGCTTTCTACTTATTAAACACTTGAATTATTCAAGTCTCTCTTTATCTTTCTTGGTACCACTTGTGGCAAAGTCAGCACCGATCTGTCCTTCATTGTAGGGAAAAGTTACCACTTCTTTCCCTTTCCTAAAACAAACACTACCTGCAAAAATTAAGTGAGAAGGAAGGTATAAAAATGTCAACAATAAGGTAAGGGTGCGACGTTCCTTCTGAGAGATGGATTCCTTTTGCGACCAGCATCCAGCAATGATGTCATAATCATAGAATAACAAAGCTGAAGAAAATGATGAATCAACCAAACAACACTGATCTAAAAAGGGTGGCAACTCTTTTCCAGAAATATTGAATCAAACTTCAGAGAGAAAAGTTGGAATTAGAAGCCATCCTTTTTGTGGTAGGTATTACTGATGAAGATTAATATTTATTTTAACAAGATTTTAAGTGATTAGAAATATCACTTTGTGGATGTGAAAAAATTTTAAAATTAGTAATCTAAATTGAAAAAAAACACAAACAAATATGGCCACAGTGATTAACTTCATCTAAATTTCCCACAAAAGATACTTTCAAGGGTTTCATTTATAGCTTCAGAAAAATCTCTGCAGCTACTGTAAGCAACTCTTGATAATTGGCCACCTATTTTTTATATTGTGAAATTGGTACATTTTATATACATCACATGATCACACTCAACAATGACAATTTGTACCAGTGTGTGACATGACTTGATTCTCATTTTTCCCATCACCCTACCACCCTACAAACCTCTACTTCTTGCATACATAAGCTTTGTTTCCATTTTTTTATTAACATAGGTCACCTATTTATCTTCATAGTTTTGTCAAAGTCTAACAGTTTATATCTCTAAAATCTATGTTTCCTGCCTATGCCTCAAAATTTGTTTCTAAAAAGTAGAACCAGAATTATAGTTAAATTTATCTGAAATTCAAACTAAATATGATCTTAAAAACAATAAAGGCACAGCCAATCTTGTCTCTCATGGTACTACTGTCAGAATTTCAAAGGGTTTGTATATGTTTAATGGGTCTCCTCACATGATATTTAACAGTTTTTACCTTTTTTAGCAAAGCTTCAGGGATATTTTGAAGTTGATATAACCTGGTAATAATTAATGTAGCAATTTGATGGGCTCTTGAAGTTGCAAGCATAGTCTATCTATTACTTAGATAAGAAATGAACATTATGCAAAAAAAATCATTCATGAAGTTGAAAAGTGACATTGATAAGGATTAATTCTCAGGCATCATTTCAGCATGCTGAAATTCTTTTGCAAAAATAACTTGGAGAAAACATGATCTTTGGCTTCTAATCAGTGATGGTTTCTGTTGGCCTGAAGATTGGCAGAATGAGCTGCCTGCCAACTGACTTTTTTTGGGTTTAGTTTGGAACCATGAGGAAACATTTGAGCCATTAGAATGAGGAATGAAAAATTATAGCTTATAGGTATAATTTCATTTTTTTCTACATTATATGCTTTTGTGAATTCATATACATGTATGTATGCATGTAAATAAGAGGTACCAAAATTTCTTCAAGATGCCAACTGATGGGGAAAATAAAGCTAATTTGATTAAAGTGACAACCACTTAGACTTTGAATCTTTAGGCTTGTCTGTCTATGAATTAATTACTCTCATTCACTGCATATTTTGCCCCTTTGACTCAATCTGATTCATCACACAGCTAAGTCTAGCTTTAAAACTTTAGGAATCATTGTTCAGCCTTTTGAATTTAAAGGTCACTGAATAGATCTTGGACTTGTAGGACCTGGGAATTTCAGATCTAAAAACAGGATAGTCTGGAAAAACAGAGAGATTTGTCATCCTCGGTAATATATACTGTCAAAAGCCAGGCACCTGAGCTGATTTTATGGTATCTGTGTCCGGTCTGCTGCTCTGAATCATATAATTTCAACTTCAATCAATTCTTTATTTTTCTGAACAATATATTACCTTACAGTAAAAATGAATGAGTAGATTATCTAAAAGGATACAGGAAAGGAAAAATGACGAATAATGTATATCTCATCAGACAATCTTTTCCCTTGGAAAACTTGTGGATCGTAAGAAAGTGGTCATGACTTGTGTTCATCCTAATGCATTATTTGACTACATAAACAATGACAATGCTCCGTGGATTGTGAAGACTCTAAAATCACAGAGCAGAACCAACAATTTAATGCCATTTTGAAGTGCATATCAATTGGCAATTCCCTGCTTCCATCCGAAAACTCTAGTTTCTGCTGTAGTTAGGTTGTCTGTAAACAAGCAAAACAATACAGTTACCGTATCTGAGAAAAAGCTAAAACTGAAATCTTTACGGAACACTTTTGTTTTTTCTATTTTTCTTCTTTCCCTTAAATAGATAGTTCATTTTATTTTAATGGTCACGTTCTGGATCTAGGAGGCAACCCTTTGTTACCGATGGGGTCTCTACTTAACTGGCGTCTGTCATCAGCTTGACCTTGTAGCTTTCTCTAGTGCCATTATATCCTGGGCGCTGGCTTATTTTCATACAGCGGCCCCCTCTGCTTGATCCCACTTCATCTACTTCACGGACACAGACATTTGTTGGGCTTATTAGCTCAGCAGGAGCCTTATCATATTTTGTATCTGAGGCTGTAGGAGATGTCAGGAGATGGAAATGCTGGGTAGCTTTTTATCCTTTTTTTTTTTTCTCTCTCTCTCTCTCACTTTCTCCTAGAGCCTAGTGCTGCATTTGGATTCAGTGCTCCCTTACTACTCGAGGCTGAGATCTCTTTAAATATGTCTAGCTTTGCCATCTGTACCAATAACACTGCAAAGGCTTATCCATGATTAGGCTGTCAAGATTTATTAAGTTAAAAAGTATCAAAGTTTCTCGCTGCAACCCCAGACCTTTTAAGAGTCTACCTTCTTTGGAATCCTTCCCCCACCCCTCCCCACTTACATTACAGTCAATGTGCTTCACTTGACCTTGACCAACGTCTGCACCCGGGGAACACTAATGAATTTGGGCCAATTCATCTCCAAACTCTAAATTTAATCAAGCTGACATGCTAGGGAAAGCAGACTAAAATTAACTCCTAGCATTTTAGGTAATCTGTACATTTTCATAAATTTTACCTGATAGGTTTTAGCTATGCTTAATATTTCAACTTCTTTAGGACAGAATGTTAAAATAATACATGCATATTAAGTAACTAATATTCAACATTAATGAATTGTGTGTATTTGTATAGATGCCCATGTATGTGTTTGTGTGTTTTTTTTTAATTTTGAAAACAAATGGAGAAGTAAGTAAAGTATACACTTTCACTAGGTAACAGCAGCCTATAGGCAAAGTGCAAAGTCGTTATGTTAATTCTACTGCAGGACTTGTCTTTAAAATATTTGCAGATATATATATATATATATATGATTGGATGTGATTGTAATTAAGTTTTATGTACTTCTACTTAATCATTATAATTTGGTTATTGCTCTAAATGAATGTATAGTGTCATTTGCACAAATATATAGTGTCCATGAATGTAAAATGTCATTGCATGTTTTGATATTACCTAGAGAAATCTATACTACAAAAATTTTCATGTTCCAAAATAAATTGAACAATTTCCATATGTTCAATGAAAATATTGCTAATTATTAGCTCAAATACTAACCCAATTTGTCCTAGGGTGTAGCTATAAATCTCTATCTAAGTTTGTTAGAAAGAGTATACCTATATAGATCTTTGGCATTAAATTAAAATAATGTAGACTTGAAAATTCTATCATTTCATTCTAACACCTCCAGAGTATCAGGATTGTGTGAAAGAGCAGATTGTATCATGAACGAAATATGTCTAGTTCCCCAAGTAGTCTGTATTTTAAAAAATATTTCAGTTTTAATCTGTTTTTTATGAACAACCTAAAATTTTAATCTATCTTACTGTAAGTTTTAGAGACTAAGAATGTTAGTATTTACAAACATTGAGGGTTATGGCTAATCAAGAGAGAAAAAATCTGCAATTTTTCTGATGAAAATCTTTGAAAAATAAAGGAAATTAAAACTTTTAAATTAAATAAATATATTTATAAATATCCTGTCATTTTATGAAGAAACTGTCAATTTCTACTAGCAACTCTTATTGATCATATATTTTTAAACATTCATGCAGAGATTAACCTCGTAAGTTCAAGCTGCCTATGTAAAGTTAAACTTTATGCACAGTTTGTTAAAATATAGATTGATACACATTTAATCCTTAATGTCATGCTTTTATACATGATGGAAAACTTTTAGGACTTACCTGCAAACTGTAACATACACAGCTATTAATATAATTATAAACATAACATATGTCTAGGTACAATAGGGTTAACTATTGAATTTTGGTGTTTAAGGTAATACTAAAGATGTAGCAAGGCTAATGTAAATAGCAGACTTGTGCATTCAGGAGATTTCCATAGGTAGAAAATGTCTCACTTGGGTTTGTATTTGTTTAACATTCACTGAAGAGTCATGTAGAAATAACTCAGAAATAGAGAAACCTACTAGTGCTTTGTTTGTATGAATGGAATTTTTTGGCCCATGGCTGTCATCTGTTCAATATACTTCAGACTGTTTCAGTGGTAGTAAGTAAGGCTGAAAGTGATTTTGGGCAAAATGTCTGTTTTGTTCATGTTCAGAATAATGAAAATAGTCATTTGTACAGAGTATTACTGTATGTAGACATAAAACTGTGTGTATGCAAAATAGTATATGTATATATATTATTATATATGTATATATATCAATATATATTTATATCAATATATATGTATATATATCAATATATATATATATCAATATATATATGTGTGTGTGTGGGTGTGTGTATGCAAAAATGCAGCATTCTGTTATTTTTGTTATTTTACGTGCCCTACAACATCAGGTGTAGTGACTTTGTTGTCAGGTAGATCTGATCTCAGATCTTCTACCACCAAGTAGCTTATTTAATCTCTGTAAGATTTGCCATTATTGCATATAAACCCCAGAGAGCTGGCGTAGCTTTAGGAGTCCACAAGGATTAACCATAATAATGTAGACAACACACCCACTCAGTGCCTGGCTCACTCATTGACTGTTTCTATGGTTTGAAGATGAGGTCTCTTCTGTTGGATTTTTGTCTTCTTAGCTCATTATTTTGTATTTAGTAGAGTGCATGAGTCTGGTTGATGTTTGTAGAGCAAATGAATCACAAATGAGAGTGAACTGAGGGTAATAATGTCAAATGATATAGCTAGAGTTATACATACACTTGGAAATTACTGGCCCT
This sequence comes from Petromus typicus, assembly GCA_004026965.1. NCBI lineage: Eukaryota > Metazoa > Chordata > Mammalia > Rodentia > Petromuridae > Petromus > Petromus typicus. The sequence continues at coordinate 28,774 of PVIR01008680.1, forward strand.
GACAATTAAGTCCATTTTTCCTTTTCTTTCTGATACAAAAAGTTGAATTCAGGGCTTTGGGCTTGCCAGGAGGGCATCACACACTGACCAAGGTACTTTTCTGGCCCCTTGTCCATGTTTCCTAACTCTTAAGCTCAAGGTTTTTCCACCTTCCTGTTCATATGGGGAAAGTGAGTACTATCCTGCCTTCCTCTTTTATGGGATTGACTTCTGTTTGTATACCAAAGCTTTGATCACTATGTTAACCTTTTGTACTGGTCTAGCATCTCCACCATGAATGCCTCATAGCTATTTATTGTTTGACATCTTTAGCAAAACACAGTATCAAGGAGGATAAAGTGAAAATAGGGGTAAGTAGTATAATAAGTTGCTCAAACATGCCATGGTGATACATAGAAGTAGCCTTACTATTTCAAATGATGGTACTTAGTCATAGCTGTGAATTTTAAAGATCAGTCACTTTCGTGTAATATATTATTTCCTGAAAAGAGAAGAGACTGAAATTTACAATTATTTATGTTGTTGAAAGTGTCAAACACGTGCATGTCATTTCCATTTTGTGAAACATTTGTTATAGCCTTATAGTTGGAGTACCGTATTCCAAAGCCAATACCTTCAAAACTTGAGAAGCCCAAACTCTATAAGCAGAAACACAGCATCGATATATTAGCTAATTTAAAACTAGTATCGAGAGAATGGTATGCCATGAAAAAGTCTCATGACTATTGAGAAGAATAAAATCCAAACTAAAACAATACCACACAGTAAGACACACTACCAAGGGAGCAAGAAGTCTTAAAATTTGGGTCATTTTACTTTGCTTTAGGTGAATTTTTTTCTAGTGTCAGATGATTTATTTTTGAAAAAATATTGATAATGATCTTCAGTAGCTAAATTTTGTATGAGCAAGAGAGCTGTACAAAAATCATCACGTGAGTGGAGATGAACAGTTTGGATGGGATTCTGAATATACATGGGACACAATTTTTGCTATAGTCATACAATTCCAACAGATAAGTACCTGTAGTGATGGTTAAGCCATCCAGGGTTAAAGTATATAGAAAGAATAAGGACATTATATGTATACAATGAATATAAATGTCTAGACTTGAAAATCTTATTGGATGGAGCAGAAAGGCATACTTTAGTGGTTACTACTTTTTTTTATTCAAAGATAGGAGCCTGCAAAATACTGAGAAAGAAAGAAAGAATTGACTGTGTGCTATGTGTTCAGTAAAAAGCACTATGGATAAAAAATAATAATAACAGGTCACAGTTGAAATTAAACTGCCAGGCCGTCTATACATGGCCTGCTCATTATATATTTATTGTTTCTTGACTATGGAAAAATGATCATTATCAACATCGTTTTCACCTGACTTTCAAAAATGAATACACATTATCTTTTGCATTATCTAAATAGAACAGGCTATGTCCCATCGAGTTACTAAACTTAAAATGATGGAATGTTCATTTGGCCTGTCTGTCTTACCCATTTCCCACCCGCCCCCTCCTTCTACTCAAAGACAAGAACAGGGAGACAGTCTTTCTCCCTTGGCAGGCAGGCAGGCAAGCGGGCCAGCAGACAGGCAGGCAAGCAGGCAGACAGGCAGGCAGGCAGGCAGGCAAGGAGGCAAGCAAGCAGTTATTTCAGCAATCAGTGCTAGTGTCATCTTATGAGTCAGCAAGACACATATGAGCTCTCTTATTTGGGACTAACTCAGTAATTCCCTGGGGCTTTAACCTCCACTGGCCCAGGGATAGAGAACTTTGAGCTGGTCTCTAAACCTCAGGCTGGGGTCCTTGTCCGTCCACACCACAGCACAGGAAATCTATTTCTATGGGGAGTAAGTGTTCTGCCCTTTAGATAAAAGTGTCTAAAATAAAAACAAGCTTCTGATGTCCGAAACATGTATCCAAAATGAAAGTGACAAATTAAATATGATTTTAAAGTATTTCTGTTTATGTTTCCATTCATTGTCTTCAACTAATTTTTTTATTCTTTTTAAAAAGCACAGGTGTTTTGCAATATGCCGTTTAGGTCTGACATCTAGTTTGTGATGTTCAGTGTTAAATTTAAATCCACATGGCTTGGTTACCAATCTCCACATTTGCACCCAGGCAGGACTAGGAAAGATTGATGATTGTGATTGTGAGATTAATCCTGTAATGTTTACAAGACTCTTGAGCTGAAGCCCGGTTGGTCGTATCATGCTACCCGGAGAAGGCCGCTTGGCTTGCCAGGGTAATTTCTTCTGATGCAGTAAATAACTAGGCATAATGAAAATACGCTGATGTATTCCACTGCCTGATTGATGCTCTGCATGTGATACGGTAAGAGCAGTGCACTTCCTATCACAAATTTACATATACAAACCAGCAGAAGACTCATGATAATGTCAGCATCCTGCAGAAGCCCTGGGATGCTACACAATTTTATAGCAGTTATGAATTACTGTTGACCTTTCTGGCCTCTTATACCAGTATGCTAGACTTGAGCATATTGAAAGTCATCAGTCTGAAGCAGTAATTCTTTACATAATTATGGCTATTTGTGTGGGGGAGGGCAGGGTTTCTTGTATTGTTAAGAATTAGCATTAAAGTATAGCACTGCTGTGACCTGCATGTTCTCTACTGCTTTATACCTACTTAAAAAAAAAAAAGGAGAAAAAATGCTGAAAATACTTCAGCATATTTTCAAAGCCAAATCATACCAAAACAAAAATGCTAACTCTTCTATAGAACTTTTTAAGCATTGAAGGTAACTGATGCTGCTGGCTTGAATTTATTTCTTTTTTTAATGTTGGGGCCTAAATTATTATTATTTTTTACTATTCCTGTATAGCATTCAAGCCAATAGTTTTCCTTTAGTTTTGTGGCCTGTGGATTACAAAAAAGCCTGTAAGATCAAAGAAGAGTTTCAAGTTCATATAAAGATTAAATATTTAAACTCATACAGATGCATTACTGAACACAACTCCATACTTTATACTAAATATTTGAATAATCAGGCTTTTAAAACATCACTAAATGTAGCTCCTTATTATCATTTGCATTTTAATGTCCTTAAAATTATTACACTAAGGGAAATGTTTTTGATACATTACAGCATTTCCTCTAAATGTGTGATTATGTTAATGAGTTTTCAATCAGGATCTTCGCCTGACACCGTAAGAAAATTTATGCAAAGTTCATACCCTGTCAGGGCCTTTAATCAGGACCATTTATTAGAGCCCCGGCCCTCTTTGATGGTGGCTGCTGCCTTTATTAAATATACTGACTTGGGCATCTGAAGAAAAGGACAATAAAAGGTTACCGGGGATGAAAGCATGAATGCTATTTGCTCATGTTTCCTTTACAGACACTTCTTCAATAATTAAGAAAGGGTTTTCTTTGGCCTTTTAGGCTTTTGAAGTGCATATCAAACATAACAGTTCTTGTTTTGGTGAAATGCTGAATACATACATTTAGTCTTAAACACAGGTAAACTAACTTAGAGCTTGTAAGCACGAGAATGTGTGCAGGAGTGATTTTTATATTGAGAAGAAAATCGTAGGCTGCTCAGGTGTGTGGCTTTGTATTGCCACGGTTTTCTCGAAGGAGACCAGATATGCTTTCAGTCACACAGAAGACAATTAAATTAAAGTGATAACCTCACTTTCTTGTTAAAGATGAACACCTCTTATTTTTTCTCTTTAATTTTCCATATGAAAACAAGTTGAGGTGTGGCTGTAGTATAATTTTTGAATATTACACAACAGCTTTGAAGAAAAAAATACCTTTTTTTTTTAGCTCTTGACATAGCACTAGTACTTTTGCACAATTAGTTAATACACTACTTATGCATCTGTAGAAATGTTGATATTGGCATGAATAGTACCATTTTTCTGCATTGCACACAGAGAAAAACAAAATGCACAGACCCTTGCTAAGCAATATTGACAAGCTGAGGTTTGGATACAAATCCAGTATGAGAAAGCAGCCTCACTTCAATGAAATACCTATAAACAACAAGTTCTGTTTTAACATGTCTAAATAGGTGGTAGGTGAATGACAGCCTTGGGTCTCCTAGGAAAGCCATTAGTTGAGAACTTGATAGGAAAACGTTTGATTTGAATGCACGTGGCATTTCCCCTCAGGGGCTGAGCTGAGTGGTACAGAGGGGTTTGCAGAAGATGCCTGCTAGGCTGTACCCCAGAAAATAGAATCTGTAGGGTCCCCTAATGCTAACAAGTGTAAAACTCTACCGTCAATTTGCAGTGGGTAGTAATTATAGTCGTCTGCTGATTGCCCCACTGCTCTGTTTCTTTTCTCCCTTAAATGTCACTGTTCTTGTTTCTACCCAGATTTTCTGGGCATTTTTATAGGCAGAATGGTCTCCACACTCAATTACAAATTAGTTTTTAGGTTCATGTTTTTATTTGTCGCTTGCAAAAGTAGGCATGCGCCATTTTGAGGTAACTGCGAAGAAATTTATTTTAAAAACATGGTTTGCAGCTTAAAATTTATCATAAGTGTTTTAGTATCTTTGTCTCTAATTAGGATTGTTATGTGTATGCAAACATTTATCCAAGTCTAAATGGCAGTTGCTGAGACTATAAGATTATATCTTGAATTATTCTGATTTTTAAAGTTTTGGGATACTTGTCAGAAAGTATCTAATTCAGAAACTCTTATTCCGAAAGGTTATTAATTTGGATTTAAAATATGTAAAAATATGAATTATTGTCAAAATCCATTATTTTGAACGCAGAAATTTACAATAATAAGACACAGCATTAATCACGCTATAAATCTAAGCATTGGTGCACATAAGAATTAATATCCAAATAAGTTCTGTGTTAATCACTTTTATGTAGAAATGAAAATTAGTTTGGAGAGGATCTTAGTAAATGGACCCTTTGACACCAGTGTTATGTTTAATTTAATTCATGTGTTTCTAATATATTGCATCATGTCACAATCATTTCCTTTGATTACTGGTCCACCTCACCCTCTCACCCTACCCTTTACTTGCCAGCGCGTGCACACACACACACAGACCCACAGACACACAGACACACACACCCCCCAGACCAATCAAATGAACCAAGTAATATCTACTGGTTTGAAGAAAGAAATATATAGAATGCATCTCTAAGCACATCAAAACAGCCTATAACATGTCTTTATTATTATCTTCAATATATTATCATGGAGAATTGAATTATTATTTCACTTATTTTAGAGTTAGAGATATATATGTCTTTGGTATTGTCAAATAAAAAGAATATGGCACTTAACTTCCAGGGAGGAAGGCAGAGAGCATACATGAATATTAAAACTAATAAACTTAACTGACAAGATATATATATATATATATATATATATATATATATATATATATATATATATATATATATATTTGGCATTAGGTATTTTTTCCCTACCACTCTGTGTAGCTGGGGTGAATATTCAGAGGATTTCTAAATAGGGATCTTTATGGGGAGCACATGTACACATGGCTTCTCCCGCCCCTCCCCCTCCCACAGGTTGAAGGCTTATGAGGTGAACAATAAGAATGAAAATCAGCTTTTGCGGAAGGCAGCAGCAATCCCATGATTCCATCGGAGCCAATCACTTAACATATCATTCATAATGCGAGGCTGCTCCCATCATCCTTGCCCTGTCAGTAATATCTTTCTTCATTTTCTCCTGCTACTCAGTTCCAAGAAAGTGGAACCACTGTATCATTTACTGTCCACAACCTAAGCTGCTGATTTAAGGGTTGATTTGTTATTTTTCCATAATGTTCTGTACAATCTTTTCTTATTTCAATGCAAGTTTAAGTTGAAGAAAAGCCTTAGATAATTTAGACAGTGGAAGGAAAGGATAAGATTAAATTTATCTGTAGCTTTGAATACTACTATGTGGTTTTAAGCATTTTAAGAGATTTAAATAAGTATTTTATGGTAAGTGGTCCTTTTTTTTTTTCCTTTCAAGACTGTTATAAACTAACTGGACAAAACAAATGACTCAAGATATCTTCAGCATGAGTTAAGGGAAATCTTTCGTATCACTGAAAATTGGTGACTCAAAAATGTCTATAATGAGAAGGAAAAACATTTATTCACCATCTCCTGAAATAGTTATGGTCCCATTATGTCTAACAAGGCCTCCTGAAGGCAAATTCGTTATAATTTGTATTTTTTTCTTATTATTTTTCACAGCAGACAATGATGGCTCTCTGACTTAAAACCTAATCACCAGTGCCTATTAAATTTGGGCTTATATGTTGCTGAAGGTAGAACTGATTATCATAGCGAATGAAATCCTTGTTTGGCCTATTCCCAGAGGGCAAGAAGTCATTCTTCAAGGTGATGCATCTCATTTGAGGAATACATTAACAATGGAAGGCAGTTAAAAATACATGTGAGCTCCCACTGAGGCAAATCTGAGGTTGACCACACAGATTTACTGGCTGACTCTTGCCTCATTCCGGGAGGAAAACTGTGATATGGAAGGCTGATTTCTGTGCCACGCTAGACCTTAATTTACAACTATAATGTGGCATGTGGACTGTGAGAGCTGAGAAAATATTTAAGTTCTTAACATTCTGTACAGATTTTGTATGCTATTGTACATTCCTGAAGTTATAGACAGATGTATTTAAAAAATAAGTCCCCATAAAAAGAAAAGACTTTTTCTTTTTTTTTTAAAAAAAATTGATTTTATTGGTACATAAAATTTCAAAGTTGGATTATGACTTCAGTAATGTCGATACAACTGTATTGGTATAGATCAAAAGCTTAACAGAAAATGCACAATGTTTAAAATAGTTAAAGACAGACTTACTGGTCAAATGGAACAGGTTAGGCAATAATTTTATAAATTAGATGGACATTCACATGCGAATAGGTAAGATATACTATAGTTAAACACCACCAATATTAGTGAATACCGTTTTCCATTTTCACCTTGGTGAGTCTTGACACAAAACATCCTCAGCATGTAAAAGTGAAATTATAATTTCTTGTAGAAAAATTGTCATAATTTAAGCTTAAGGAGGTATTTTTACAACCTCTAAAATAGAAAACTTAAGGCAATTTTAGGAATTTGAATAATTTTTCAGATAAATTCAGTGCTTTAAATAACAAGAAAGTATGAGAAAATGCCAGCCTGAAAGGAATCTAATTACTGGTAAGTAAATTCACGAAAAGTGAAAAATTCTAAATTAAAAAATAAAAATGTAAAACTATGCACATTTATCTTGAATTTCCTATTTCCAAACAAAATCCTTGCAGCACAGTCTTTTTTATCAAACAGATTCCTTCGCATTAGTTCATTCAGTCACTTCAGAAACTCCAGGAGATGCACAAACATGTGCCTTTTGTCTGAAAACTGAATTTCAGAGGAATATGAAACTCACCCAGCATGTAGGAGCCAGAAAGTGGCAGGGCTGGATTCAAGTTCTAATCTTCAGACTTCCAGTTCAGTGCTCACTCTTCTAAACAATCCTGCTCCTTTTTTTGTCAGCTAAGGGAGCTGTAAACGTATTTCACTTCATATGATCTATAGGTTTTTTGGTAGAATGGCACAACAGAGCAGTGAAGTGCAAACCATAGAAATGAAGTTGTTCATGCAGTTGGATAAGAGATATGTATATTGAAGTCCCACCTCATGAAGGTGCTGGGGTGAATGTGGTCTCTTGTATTATTTATGGGGAAATTGCTATTCCCATATTATTATTATTGTTGTTTACTTTCTCTGATGCACCATATTGTTTTAAATAAATTGTGCCACAGGCCGAATGGAACAAGGACTATGGTATGCTTTGATTTAAAAAAATAGCATTTTGCAGGTTCAAGTGCTAAACTCATCCCTGGCCACAACCTGAGGGCATTGTGGGCTCATGCTAGAGAGAATGCATTTATGTCTCTAGGGAGAGCATCCTTTTCAGCTGATTTTAGAGCTGAAATAGCTGGAGTTTCAGGGGAAGCTCCTGCCCTTTCATTCAGCTGCCTGTATAGTGCTGTGAAACCTGAGACCAGAAATGGAAGTGATTGAGGATTTTAAAAAGTGAGGGCGAGAGAAGCCACTGAACAGGATCCCAAGGCCCTGAATGAAACCTACTTGTTTGACAATCCACTGGAAGGATTTCAAAAGACTAACATTTCCTAATTTATTTTGAAGCCATTAAAAATAAAATAAAAATGTTAAATACATAGACAACTATCAAGAAATATGTAAGTTACCTTCTGCTATGATATCATTTGCTATATATATTTATAATGGACATTCAAATCCGATCTCTACAATATTTCTACTCTTTAAGAAACAGATGCTGAAATGTTTTACCATTTGGCCTGTTTACTTAAAAATGTTAATTAACAACTAATTTAGTTTAAAAGCCATTAGGTAAACTTATCATACTATTTTATTTTCTAATTTAAAATGCAATGTAGTAGTGAAAACATGAATCTGTTATTTTTAAAAATAAAAGGAAAACCATTTGAGCAGGAATATGCACTGAACATAACAATCACAGATAACAAAATCAATTAGTATATTATTTTAGAATATGGACTGTTGAATCAAATGTTTAGGTTTAAATTGTTCCTTCTGACAACACTCTGTGCTTCAATTTTCTGATCTGTGAAAGGAAAGAAGCTATAAAAATCACATTCATAAAGTTGTGGTGAGGACTTCATATAAATGCTTAGATCAGTTCCTGAAACATATAGAGTACTTGATATGCAATAATCATTCTTTCAAAGAAGAAATCTTTAAATAGTGTTGTTACAATTCAGAGTAAGATAATTTTTTTAATGGTGAGTGTTTCAGGGATTCTAGAAAGCTATTGTGTTAAATCAGGGTCACGAGAGGAAAACTTTTAATAGAATATATGTTATATGTATGATATAGAAAAGATATGCAAAGTAAGCTTGCAGTGGCCACCTGCAGGGGCAAGGGTGGAAGAAGACAAAGAATCACCTGTGTTTTAGAGAGTTGGAAGATCCAGGCACGTTTCAAGGCCTCAAAATCATTGTAAAGTCCCATGGGACACTGTTGGTGAACTGAAGAGTCTGTGCTGAGGGTGGAAGCTTAAAGGTGTTAGCAAAGACTGGAGCTCCTCTTAAGAAGCAAAAGTAAGACACCCTCCATTTATTCCAGCCAGGCTACAAGCCTGTTAGTTGGTGCCATCCACATCCATGGCATATCTTTTTTTTTTTTTTCTTGGTAAGAATTGCAATAAGCCAATTCACTAACTACTACTTTTTCAGGTTGACACAACAACTAACTGTCACAGTAGTGTAGCTCATGTAGTTTGCATTTGAAGAAGTAAGGAGGTTGGTAGAGATCTGGAATTAAGCAAGCTACTGTTAAGTCCTCAATCTATTAGAAGTGTAACTTTGGTTTATCTTCTCTTAGGCTTGCTTCATGTTCTGTAAGATGAAATGATAAGACTGTCATGCAGGTTTGTCTGATCTATATAATTAGCCAGTGCCTGGAGATTGGATGTCTGTTAGATAAGGCTGTTGTGCAATTGGTGATGCTCAAAGAAGGGTATGGTGTAAAAGTAACAAAAGAGGAATATAATACTCAACACACAGCAGATTTCTTGCAGAACTTAAATCAGATCCATTAGTTCAACCAATGAGGTTTAAAGTAGCTCAGCTCAAGGCAGAATGTTCTGCTCAAAATTGGTGTGAGAGAGGGTTTCTCTGTGGCAGCACCAGGGAGAGCTCCTAGCTGTCCTTTGAAAAGCCAACCGTTTTTGCTTCCTGTCCCCTTAGTTACAGAGACTGTCAAAAGTTAATTTCCCCTTAAAATTGGCTCCAATACTAACAAACACCAATTTGAATTCTTTATCAACTCTGGAATTTTAGTGATGTGTAAATGACCATGTGGGTGACCTATGGGTAAATGAAATACAAGGGATAGATTTCTCTCTGGCTCGAAGAGAGCAGTTTCTAAACACAATGTTAAATCGCTTAGTTGTCTTATCTGTTTAGGTTGGTGGATTTTGAATGACAAAGTCATACGTCACAATTGTATTAATATCTGTCTTGAAATATTTTGAATAAAATTCTGAATTTAGAAATTCAGCAAAGTAGTCTCAGAAGGCTATATATTAGATAGAATTTTAAATATAACTTAGAAAATAAACAAATGTAAAAACAATATATTGTTTAGAAATCCATACATAGTGTGTTGATAAAAGTGTCAAGGAAGTAATAGAATGAAAAACACAAAGTACAAGTTCATGGCACTTGTATGTAAGGCAATAGATCAGATTAGAGTATTTCCTGATAGCATCAATTCTGTTAGTGATGTTTCATTTCTTAGATTGGGTCATAAATTTAGAGGTTTAGTAGTAATTGACGGAAAACTTTCCAGATTTACTAAAATCATTTCTGGAAACTGCTTCCCTTTGCCAATCATAAATTGAAATTTATTTATCTCTATCACTTCATATAGGATATTATAGAAGCATTTATAAGCATATGTTCAGGGAAAAAGACAACTTCCCATGCAAATTCTATCAGTCTTCCTTTTGTTGAATCAACTTGTTTTTACATCAATTCTCTGTCTAAATCATATTTTTGTTTGTTTTTTAAGCCATTCTGATGCTATTAAATTCCTGACAAAAAATTCAACAGACCACATGTCTAAGATTGAAGCTTTGCATAAGTGTCACGTGGACTTACTGACTTAGAGATGAACTAGCTTCTACTGGTATCACTGTCCAAATTTTGGAAATACAACACTAGCTGTGAACAACTAAAAGGTAGATTATGGGGCACAAAAGTTCTTTTTTTTTTTCTTCTTCTTCTTTCTCCCTTCCCATTTTTGATTTCTGTGTGGCTTGTGGCCTTGGTTTTCTTTGCTTTGAAGTTTGTACCAAATCAATTGGGCTTATTGCCCAGAAAGATTAAAATTTTAAAGTGAGTAGATAAATTAGTGCTAAGTTTTGATCCAAGGGCATTTTCAGGGACTAGCTGCTCACACAAGGACAGATTTGTGAGTTTCCAAAAGAAAGTGTCTTGAACTTAAAGAATTGTAGAGTTATTGAGCTCAAATACATGTTCCAAATATCAATAGCCGCTTAAGACCTGCTGTAATCTATTTGCTTATCTCTATCTCTCTTTGCCTTTGTAAAACTGAAAGTAAAATTAATCATCATTTCTTCCTTAGTAACTGAGTAAAATAAATATGAAGTTTTGTAAATAGCAATGGCCATGCTAATGTACAGAACTACTATTATCCTCAACATTTCTCTATTTTCTCATCACATTTATCTACTTCCCTTCCACAGTCCTGTTCAGTTGACTTCCTGAATATCTTTTAGATATGTTCATTTGTCTTTCTTATCACTACAACCTAGTTAAAGCAACTGTCTTCTTCTCAACAGCTTGTGCCTATAACTTCCTGTATCTATTCATACTCCTCCTTACCATCATATAATCCATTTTCCTAAGTGGAGAGATCTCCTAAGAGATCTTTGAAGAATGCAAATCTGATGATAACACTCTTTTGCTTAAACTTCTTGACCTATATCACACTTTTATCAATAAGTACTAAAATCTGAAGTGGATTTAAAAACTTTGCATAATATACCTCAATTTATTGCTCGGGCTTGATTTCTCCTTATTTCACCCTGTCATTATTTCACCATGCATTATAGCATGAACGTAAAGGCAATTTTACAAAAATTACTTCCTTGGGTATGACGTATTTAATTCAGTAACCATATTGCATAAATAAAAAAAAAAACTCATTCAGAAAAGTAAGATTTAAAAATAAAGCAAAGTACAAGAAGATGATGAGATTATAAATACTGGGGACACTAATGTGTCTCTGCATGCTTTTTTAAAACTGTTTTTTATTTTATTGAATTCAAATTATTTTAAGGATGATTCTTGAAGTATAGGGAAGTATCAGAGAGTAAAAAGAAAAGCACTTTGATTGATAGGGTTCAGATACTTTCATAAGTACACAAATACTGACAGAATGACATTTTACTCCTCCAAATAGTACTTACTTCTAGGTGATGGGTAGGGAAATTTAGTACATTGTCTGTCTTTTTAAAAACATTTTTTAATGCTTTGACATGTTGAGGTAGATTGATTCACCTATGTAATTGAAAAGTATAATTTGGTTTTTGTGTAATTGGTCTGCCCTTGCAGTGTGCATCTGACAGGACAGATCAATAATTAGTTGGATCTGCCTTCTACCCACATACAGATCTGATCAATAATTAGTTGGATCTGCCTTCCACCCACATACAGATCTGAACACATCTAAATTTGTCAAGGAATTAACTTATTAACAATATCAACAAAATAAGATGCATGTTAAACCCAAGGAAACTATATGTCTTTCTGTGGGTGGGTACACAGATCCATAAATGCACATTCATCCAAAAGGTTATGCATCAAAATGCATACAGAATTTAATTTTCATTCACTAAATTAACAGCTTCAGTTAACAATAATTTTATTTCATAAATATCCACTGCTGTTTTAAAGATGAACACAAAGTAAGCATGAAAGTCATTATGACTGGTTTTCCTAACAATCAGCTCTAATCAGAAAAAATGCAAATTTCCTATTATTTCAAAGGGATACTCTCATCAAAGTAAAACTTAGTCTTGTTCCCAGGTGTTTGTCACTTCCAGTTCATCTCTCTCTCTCTCTCTCTCTCTCTCTCTCTCTCAAATGACTATTGGAGTTCATATCCTGTGCAACAGATCTGATGGCGTCACTCTCCTGCTTGGAAATATTCTTATGTCCACACTACTGAAAGGCAAAAGGGCCAAACTTTGTTCGTTTTCTGATTCTCACCCAACGTAGCATCTCACCATTCTTTCCTTCCAAGCCTCAAATGTCAGTCACAGTGAACTGCTCTGTATTTTCCACCCAACATATGTCTTGTCACGATGTGGGGATTTTTATATTCTATCTTCTGTTCCAGGGATATCTTTATTTCTTCTAGAAAAACACTATTTATCTTTAATAATCCAGCCTAATGTTACTTTATAACTTCCAATGTTTCTTCATTTCTTTAAAGAGAGCAAGTTGATTCTTCTTTGCTAGAACACTGAGCTGAACTATGATTAATACAGTAGTTAGTTTATGCTGTAAATATTTAATATTTTCTTTCCTTTTGAGATGTTCTTTGATATACAGACTTGTATTAGGATACAGTTAAGTTGCTACAGCAAAGACAAATAGATAAGCAGACACAATATTAGAGCTGGCATAGAAAATCAAATTTTCTCTCATGCATCAGATCAGAAGTAGTTCACAGCAAGTTCATCAACGGACAGCATCAGGACAAAAATAATCTTGTTTTTGACTAGTTCCATCCTCCAAATATAGATTCCATCTTGTCCACTTGGAGAGTTACTCCAGTTTCTGTCATTTCTAGAACTGAGCAATATGAAACATGCTTTTTTAAAAATCAGAGTTAGACAATATCCACGATGTTAAAGTTAGTGTTTATTGTCCTTTCATTCCAGCCAGTGAAAGAAAAAGGTGAGAGATGAGAAGGATGTGAAGATTCAGAACTGACTATATACTTCACTTTCATTGTTTTCATTTGGAGATCAGGAGACAGCGCTGTACAATGTCTGTTAATTTTTACCCATTCCAAACACTACAATTTTGGAAGTAGAGAACAAATACTGGGGAAAATGTACACTTACTATCATTGAATACCTTTCTGAATGGCTAGCATTATTTTGGTGCATAGTAAGACTCACTATGCTTGATGAAAAATCATTGAATTACAAAAATTGTGGAACTATAAATTACCTACCTCTGCCTTCTCATGTCAGAGATCTGCCAGTTAGTAGACTTGTGATTTTACAGAATTTACTAATACATGAAGTGTTTTGTATGCAGAAATATATTAACAAAATTTTTAAAGTAATAAAATTACAATGATAATTCCAAGAAAAGTTTAATAGGAAATGGAACTTTTAAAGGGGAAGGGGATTACATTCTTGCTTTATTGCACTGAAAGCCTCATTATAACATATCTGTCTGTGTTAAAAGAAACAAATTGGAAATCAGAAAAATAAGGATATTTAGAGAAACTAAAGCATCATTTAAACCCAATAAAGCACTCTTTAGAAGATAATTAACATTTTATTTTTAAGTAATCACTAGGACATTTCTTATATGTAATCTAAATATATGACAAACAATTGACAATTTTAAAACTGATAGCATAAGCCTCTGCCTTGTTATCTATTTTTCTTCTTGGGGATCTATTTCTATCAGTGTTTTTTAAATATCATTTTTGGGGATATCCTACACGTCTAAGATAGATGATGACATGGAGTTTTGTACCATGTATTTAATTTCTTTATTTTAGAGCTTAGCTGTGGTGTATTTTAAATAATAAAAAATGCACACGTGGAAATATGAACTTTCTTGATATAATGAAAGGTCCTCTAAGTGTAAAAAATCTAAAAATTTATCACTCCTTTTTCTAAGAGCCTTGAGACTTGTTCTTCCACCATCAACTTAACTTTATTTACATTTGTGAGAGTTCTGGCTTGATTCTAGATGTTCCCCCAAATCCTCATGCTGTCCTAGGTAGGCTTTCTCTCAGGGAGGTGAGTCTAGAGTGTGTAGTTCTAGGATTAATGGTATTAATTATTAAAACATTACACTCGAGTGGTTTGCTTGGTCCCACTCTAATACCAGTTGTCAGAAAAAACTAAAAGGAGCAAAAAGAAACCATTGAAGTCCCTTGTTGGCTTTGCTGCCTAGTGATCCACATTGTCTCTCCTCTGTGATGCCTTTGTATCATCCCCACCTTGGAGCCAGCTGATCATGGACTGAAACCTCTGAAAACTGTGAGCCAAATCAGGCCCTTACCCTTTAACTTTAGGTGTCAGGTATTTTGTTTCACTAGGGAGAAAAATGTAATAATATAACAAGCTTTCTGCCAATTTGAAGAAAAGGCAAGGCTTTGTTTTTTGTGATTCCTGTTCCTCTGCCTTGACTTTCCCTTCACAACCATTGGCACACTTGATTCCTTCTTTCCTGATTCCAGCTCAGTGCACAGTGCATCCCCAGCCCTTCCTCTTACTCCCATGGGACCAAACTGTGTGGACACCTCTGGAATTGTGCTCTTTGCTTACTTGCTTTCAGCCTGTTTTCCATTGGAGCACAATCTTTACTCAGACAAAGGTACATCTGCTGTGTTCATTTTTCATTGTTCATTTTCTCTACTGAACATCTTTCTGGAGACAATCAGGATCCATATTTGGTAAAAAGCAAAAATAAATAAATAAATAAAAATAAAATAAAGAACAGTTAACAGTTCTTCTTTGAAGCCTGTTGATTAACTAACCCGACCCCCATTCCATTTCACTGAGCTATTTTTCACACCTTTTACACACAAAAATGTATGAAATATGAAATTTATTAAAAAATAGTGAAGAGAGATATAGTGGCTCTTTTTTCTCCCACCAAATAACACATGAAATACATTACAACTAATGGTGTCTTTTACTTCTTTGTGATTGCACATAGCAAATCAGTCACAAATTTCACAAATTTTGAAAAATGCAGTATGTTGTCAATGATCTCCTATATCTACAATTATGTTTTTGTTGTTATTCTTTTTAAACTGAAATCTTCATTGGTACATTATATATACACA
This sequence comes from Petromus typicus, assembly GCA_004026965.1. Classification (NCBI taxonomy): domain Eukaryota; kingdom Metazoa; phylum Chordata; class Mammalia; order Rodentia; family Petromuridae; genus Petromus; species Petromus typicus. Next base: position 44,437 of record PVIR01008680.1, read on the forward strand.
TCATGATTGCACTACATAATGGAGATTTGTACCAGTATAAGACACAACTTAATTCTCATTTTTCCCATAGTCCTACCCACCCTACCACCCCCTATATACATAAAATTTATTTCCTTTCTTTTTGTTATAATCTCATTACTTTTCTACAATTATGTTTTAAAACTATTCTCTAATACTAAATGGATTAACCACTACTTGGGAAATGAGATAATATACATAGCAAAGCATGTGCTAAGAATCTTTTAAAATTGAAACCAGATATAATCATTTCAATGATTCAGTGATCAAAAAGTTAATGCTAGGGGCCGGGGATTTAGTTCAGTGGTCCCGGAGCCTGTCTCACGAAACGCAAGGACCTGAGTTCGATTCCCAGGTAACCACATACCATACTGTTTGTGGAGACTCATGCCCAGGAGCAATCAGTAACACATAACACAGTGCCGGGTGTGATGGCTCATCCCTGTAATCCCAGCACTCAGGAGGCAGAGGCAGGAGGACTGCTGTGATGTGAGTTGGAGGCTGAGCTCAGGGCCAGCCTGAACCACAAAGTGAGACCCTGTCTCAAAAAAACAAAAACAAAAACAAAACAAAACAAAACAAAAAGTTAATGATAGTGTTAAAGTTACAGTAAAATGAACATTAGCAAAGTACTGATCAAATCATCTTAGAATGTGACCTGTTCCTATAATTCTCCGTACATCAGCATTTTTCATAGTGTCATAAAGGAAGAGCCTAAATGTTCACATCAAAATGGGCAATACAAAACCATATTTGGCTGTGTCAGAGTTTGTATAAGAGAAAAGTTCATACAACATTAGTAGTAGTTTAAATTATTATAGCCGTTCTGGAAAATAAAATTTAAAAGTCATAAAGCTAAAAATAGAACTGTGAAATGATCAAGCCACACCATTCCTGACATGGACCTAAAGGAAATGAAGTGAGCATACAAAAGAGATATCTATGTAACCAACTTTATTGAGGCACTAGTCACAACAGGCACATTAAATGGAATCAATTTAAGAAAGTGTCCATCAGTGGGCTGGCACCTGTCTTGCAAGCGTAAGGGCCTGGGTTCGATCCAGTAACCACATAACAATACTGGGTGTGGAGACTCACCCCAGCAGCAACCAGTACCACATACCACAGTGCCAGGCATGGTGGCTTACACCTGTAATCCCAGCACTCAGGAGGCAGAGGCAGGAGGATTGCTGTGATGTGAGTTGGAGGCTGAGCACAGGGCCAGCCTGAACTACAAAGCGAGACCCTGTCTCAAAAAAAAAAAAAAAATACCCAAAATAAAACAAACAAACAAACAAAAAGTGTCCATCAGTGACCAAAGAAAATATCATTTATCCCTGTGTATATATGTCAAATCTATATAAATTACATATAATATATATATATATATAAATTACATATATATGGAGATATGTCACATATATCACAATATAGTCATTAAGTCATAACTAAGAACAGAATCATACTATTTGTGAGGAAGTCAATGGAAATGGAAGTCATCATGTTAACTGAAATAAGTCAGACTTATAAAGACAAGTATCTCAGATTTTCTCTTATATATGGAAATTACAAGGGAAAAAAGGCATGCTGTAGAAGATGGAGACTAAGCAAAAGTGAAGAGGGCTAGAGGAGGTGGGAAAATGAAGGGTGCTAGAGAGTGTGTGTATGACACAAACACCATGCAGGCATCCATGGGATTGGTACTGTCAAATATCTTAGTTTGTTCAATTAATATACATTCTAATTGTAGTTGTAAAAAGAGAAATAGTAGATTTAAACAATCTAATCAGATCTCACAAACACAAATGATTTTCACAAGGAGTTTGCTGACATTTCTAGCATTTCATTCTAAGATTACACACAGATCCTTTAGAGATGGTCAGTACATTTGCCTGACCATGGTGCAGTTCCTTGTAATGCACCGATGATAAGGAATAAAGCATGAATTTGCTTCTCTGTGATAAGAATAGGGACTCAGAAGTTTAACTGATGTGTTTTTGGCGTGTCTGTGCTTGGTAATTACCATGCATTAGGTGATGGCAGGCCAACACTACCTAATAAGGTAAGGTAACTAAGGTTCCCAACTCCTGGCGATGAAAGTCTGGCTCATATTCCCAGGATTCACACCACTGGGTGTGATGAAGTGCAAATCAAGCATGAGAGAAATCTACACATGTGTTGAAAAGGCAGAGATTATGAATATCAACTATGGCCTCAAGACTAGTTGCAAGAACAAAGATCTCATGCCACCAAGCATCCTGTATTGTTCTTCTGTGTAGAGTGAGGCTAGTTCTTACCTTAGTGTTTCTATGATAACCTAGATGAAAGGCAGTAAATAATGTAAAACTTGTTTGGTTACATTATTACCAATTACATTAGGTTGTATTTGACTACAGTAGGTGCCTGCTGAGATCCACCTCTTGAATGCTGTGCTACTCTACTTTAAAATTTCTCAAAACATAATCCCCAAAGCAGTCACATGAATACCCACCCCCTGGAGACTCTGATGTATTCAAAACTTGGCCATAGCAATTCTAATCATTTCTGTGCCAGTCAACACCATACAGGAGTAACTCGCTAGAACGTTAGCCCAAATCATTATTTGAATATCTATGTGAGGTTCCTCAGGGCAGTTCATTCACTTTGATGCACTAATAGGATCTATGAAAACTCTACTTTATTTAAGGACCCTATCTGCTTGGCCTGCCTCATGATAGAGCAAATGAATGAAAAGATGGGGAGCAATATGCTGCCTTTTGACATTTAATATGTCACATCTATAACTGTATATGTATTTTGGAGGTTAAAATGAAGATTTTTAAATAATGGTTCTCTTTTTGTTTCCTCTGTCCTTCTCTCTTTCCCTTCCTGCCTACCTCTCCCCCTCCCTCCTTCCTTTTTTCTTGCCTGTCTTCCTTCTCTTCCTTCATTTGTCTGTCTCTGTGCCTTTTTCTTTCTTTCTCTTCTTTATTCTCACTCTCTCTCTCTCTCTCTCTGAAAAAGCTAGAGCTCTGGCTTACTTCTGGGGTAGAGAGGTAATCAAGTATTTCTATCAACATTTTATAGAAATCCTTATTATTTTAGAAATGAAAATAAGGCCTACAATGAGATTATTGGTCATTTGAAAATTGACTGTTTAGATAAGTATGTTATTTGTTTCATGTATTAATATTTTGTTAATAGTTATCATTAAGAGTTCTATCATAACCTCTTAATGGAGACAGTGACTTTTAGAAATTTTTTAAATTTTTAAATTATATTTGTGATTTTTTAAAAATTTATTGATTGATAAACCTACTCCAACTTGCTCCCGAGGCCCTACCCCAAAGAAACTCTATTTAAATCTATGAGTAGGGAGGAGATCTATATTTGTTATGTTCCCATACCCTGTACAGTCTTTGGCACGTAGTGAATGCTGAGAAGTGATTACAACAAACACGTCCTACCTATATTAGCAGTGTTCATTCTGGTTGTCATCTGACTGCTGAATGGGGACAGTTGGACATAAGGTGAGGTTGGAGGGAGGCTAACATGGGCAGTGAGGAGGGAGTCTGCAGAGTATTACTAGGTGTGGTGTTCTGACAGCACTGGATGCAGTGATAACCTCCAATCACCAATAATGTGAGCTAGCTCACCTGCCATGCTAGAGAAGGACTCGCAGAAGAAATGAAACCAGTGGAACTGCTACTTTGTGAAGTCTTTTTAAAATCACAGACAATGTGTAAGGAAAAAAATGATAGAAAAATTTGAAACAGCTAGAAAATGGAGAAAATGGAGTAGAAATCTAGACAATTAAATTTGGAGGTTATCCAGTATTTATCTTTTCTCTGTCTTCCTGCCTCTCTCTCTCTCTCTCTCCCTTTGATAGTAACAAACTCATAGGTAGAGTGGGACAGCTGCATGCATTTTCTTTTTCTTTTTCTTTCTTTCTTTTTTTTTTTTTTAAGGATTTTTGAGACAGGATCTCACTTTGTAGTTCAGGCTGGCCCTGAGCTCAGCCTCCTACTCACATCACAGCAATCCTCCTGCCTCTGCCTCCAGAGTACTGGGATTACAGGTGTGAGCCACCATGCCTGGCACTGTGGTATGTGGTACTGGTTGCTGCTGGGTGTGAGTCTCCACACCCAGTATTGTACGTGGTTACCTGGGAATTGAACCCGAGCCCTTGTGCTTGCAAGACAGGTGCCGGAACCACTGAGCTAACTCCCCAGCCCATTTTCTCTACCAAAGTAAGTCAAGGAAATTTAAATTTGGTTATATTTGCCAATATTTTGATGAACATCCATGGATTTCATACACAATTCTTACTTTAAAGCCACAGGGAAGCAGAATGGGCTTTATCAATTGAGAAGTAAATTCAAACATCATGACTATTACATTTAGCATATTCTTAGTATATTCGGAATATTTTAATACTTCTTATATGTTTTGTTTCATGTGTCACAACAGGATATTTTGTGGTGGTCTTTGACCTATATATGCTTTACTTGTAAATTATTTATTTTATATATTTTATGCTTTGTACTTAACATATCCAGTGGATCCTGTGCTTTTGCTTCAAAACTATTGGTTTACTAGCTTCTCTTACTTAAGTCATCTTTAAGAATTTTGTCTGTGAGTTTCATACAGCAGTCATATAGTAGAGTTTATTTTCAACAAGAAATACTTGGGGATGGAGTTCAGATTCAAGTGTACGTATACTCTAAACACAGAGTTAGCAAGATATGCTAGTAAATAAATTGTGAAATGACAGTAAAGGGGGCAAGTGAGCCAAAGGTGACACTTCGGTTTTAACCAGTAATCCAAACAGCAAAGCTTACTGTGTTAAGTAAATAGGGATAAATAAAGTGATAGGTAAAATTTTCATTCTAGGTGATAGGTTCCAGGGAAAGCTGTGAATGAATCCAAGGGTAACACAAAATTAAAGGATTGGGTGGGGAAGTATTACACATAAATGAGATAGAAAAAGAAAAGCAAGAATGGTTAAAGATTAATAGGAAGATACCTTGGAACTGAAGCTAAGATATAAAATTCCCTTACAAAGAGAGAAGAGATTCAATACAATTAAGGTAAAAATTAAGTCTGTGTCCAAAGACTTTAATAGATAACTCACAAGAATGATATTAAATAAGTATACTAAAATATATTCTACATCATATATCATTAATATATTCATTTTAACATAATAAGATTCCTGTACACATCTATACAAAGAACCAAAACCCAGACCACTGACAGCTCTCAGTGCTGGTAGGTAAGGCTGTGGAGTGGCAAGAGCTTCCACTCTTTACTAGCAAGAATTCCACAAGGTGCACATACTTTGGAAGACAGTTCCATGCTTTCTAACAAAATTAAATATTCTCTTCCCATAAAACTTAGCAGTGATGCTGGTGTTGACCAAATGAGTTCAAAACTCATGTCAGCACAAAACCCTGTACATGGTCGTTTATAGTACTTTCATTTGCAATTATCAAAATTTAGAAGCACTAAAATGTCCTTTTGTACATGAATGAATGAAGTGTGGAAAGTTTATTCCAGACAATGGGATATTATTCAGGACTTTAAAAAAAGAAAGGAAAAAGCTATTAAACCAAGAGCAGTCATGAGAGAAATTTAAATGAATATTACTTAATAAATGAAGACAGAAAAAGCTACACTGTCCATGACTCAAGCCACATGACAGTTTGGAAAGTGATAAGTAGGGAGATAGGAAAAGCATCAATGGTTTCTGGAGGCTGCAGAGGATGATGGGATTAATGCAAAGCAAAGACAATTTCTTTTCCTTTCTTTTTTTTTTTCAGTTCAAAATTTTATTGGTACATTATATGTACACATCATAGTCACTTTGAGCAAAGAATTGTTTTGACCAGTTAAATTGCTATATAGAGTTATAATGCTGAATACATGAACACAGATGTGACAAAATTATACAATATATAGCATAAAACATGAATCCTGGTGCCTACTGTGACTCTTGGGTGATTAAAAATAAGTCCTAATCATTTCCTGAGTTTGAGGATGGGGAATACTCAAGAAAGTGTGTGATAGAATAATTCATTGTTAGGATTAATAAATGGGTTTTTTCATAGCTTTCTCTGGTATTAGCAACAAGAAACATTTGAAGTGAGGTTTCTTGGATTTTTTTGTTGTTATTGATCTTTGTTCTAGTGTGAGTGTGTGTGTGTGTGTGTGTGTGTGTGTGTGTGTGTGTGTTTGTGTATGAAAACCTAGGAAAGAATAGACATCATAGATGGATTGAGACAGGAGTTTTCTAAAGGTGAAAATAAAATGACACCATGTCTATTATATTCAAAAGGTCAGAGGGTGTCTTTTTGTAAACAATGTCCTTATTCCACTCTGTTCAGTCTACTGATTGGATTTTACCCTGCATGATGGATGATTAAATTGTGCACCCAGATTCACCAGACTAGAAGCACTCTCAAGACATCTTGTCTTCGGGAGTGAGTGGCCAGTAGTATCACAGAGTCTGTGCTAGAGTTCAATGGTAAGTCGGATATGGAATTGCTTCTTTGTGACAATGTTACAGAAGAGACTCCAAAGTTCTCTCTAAATGCAAGTTTCTGGAGAGTCATCCGAGGCTGACATTGATTATCCCCAGGGCTGAATAAAGTCTGGGCAATAACTATAACTAAGTTAATTTAAATACTATGAGGACATTGTGAAGTTATCTGAGTATCTGAGCTTTTAGATATCAGGATTTCTATTCTCTAGCATTAGAAATTAAGCTACTAAGAAGTCAGTAGGTTAGTTTCAGTACAGCAGTGAGAAATTGTTCTGACATTTACTGAGCAGAGAACAGAAAGTAAGACAGCTTGGGAAGAAGAGGGATGAAGTAAAGTAGGAGCCAGCAGTGTAAGACACTTCACTCTGCTAAACAGCTAACAAGTCTTCCAGAGAAAGTGATGTCAAATTAAAGAGCACAGAGATATTTCTGGGTAAAGAAATACTAAATCTATGCAGACTCTGCTTTTTTTCCTACCTGCTTGAAGCCTTCTCAAGTCAAAGATGCGTGGCTCCTAGTTGGGATTTTACAAGCTATAATATAAAACTTCCCTGTTTCCGGACTTTCTCTTTTGTTGCAAGCCTAGTCAACCCTGACCAGTCTGTAAGTGTTCTGTCTTTAGACTTTTCTCAAAGATAAAAAGTCAATTTAATTCAATTCAACTTGATCTATTTGCATATATTGATTGCTTGGCCTCCGATGAAGCATGTTACTATCTTACCTGTTCCCTTTCTTCTCAATGAGTGGGGAAGACTCATTCTCAGGCCACTTGGGTTTTCTATTCAGTGAAAGAACCAACCTTTCATGGAAATGTGGGTGAAGCCCAAGCAGTTCATTCCTTTTTGAAGGAAATTTCCCTGTATACATTTTATAAACAACAACACCATACCTGTGGTATGAAGTCAGGCAGGAGTGCAGTTTCCTATTTCTTTTACAATGAAAGCTAAATAATTTTAAAGGCAGTACATGATAGCTTGAATTTTACTCCAGGGACAAGAAGGAGGAATCTAGATATACTTCAATGAATCATAATGTTATTTTCATGATTTTCATTTAGAAGAAGATTCTTGATCATTTTTCTACTTGGGATAGTTTACTTTTGTCAGAGTGCAGTGCTGTAGGATTCCTCTGTATTTGTAGAAAGGCAGCACACATTTCATCTTCAGCACTGGGTAGATTTGAGAATTTGGAGAATCCTCCTTCCATGCACCAGTGATAGAAGTTCCCAGTGGGCTCATCAGTCCCTGCTGAGGCATTAACTGTGACCTGGGAAGGCCCTGAACTTCAGTTTCTTAACTGCATCCAAAGTGGACTGCTTAATAACTAATCTGAAGCATTTTTATCCAGGTTTCATATTTATGTAATAAAAATAACTATTCTTATTTATATTAATTATCACAGTGCTCTCAAAGCACCTCAATGACATTTTGGAGAAAAAGAGCTAAGGATGGAATATTTGTCATCATTTCCATGATCTGTTGTAAAAACTCATTCGTAATGAATCAGCACAGTGTTATAAAAGAAATTCTATATACTCCTCTCCAAATATAGTGTAAACACAAATAACTTATCCCTTTGTCTTAATCATTGAGCAATTGTTAATGTTTGGTATATTACAGGCTAACTGAGTGTAGAGGAGTTAGAGAGCAATTTCCAGGATAGAGAATCATTGCAGACACTCACTCAAGCCTTGTCTTGAACTTTTAGTCCAGAAGTTTCCACTCTTTAATAACAAAGATTCCTTAGACCCATCATCTCCCCAACATCCTAGTTCATTGTTCTGTCTCATTGCTGCTTCTACGTGTTGCTCTTGCAATGTCCCCTTAGGTGTTTAAATGCCTGTGTCGCTACATACACAATGAAGCCTCAGGCCCTGTTGTGGACTTTACCATTGGGAAGATGCTCAATAAATGTATTAATGACTTCATGAAAAAAACTAGTTTGAATAAGTTAATTCATGACAACAGAGTGGTACATACTAGAGATGAAATTATAGCCTAACTCAACTAGAGAAAGGAACCTGACATCTTTACCTTCACAAGGAAAACTTGAAGAGAAGCTCTGGAGCCTTCAGTGCTTAGGTGTGTTTGTGAGTTTCCATCACTATCACAAAATGCTTGAGATAATTCATTAAGAGAAAAAAGTTTATTGTAGTTTACAGTTGTGGATCTTTCAGTCTGCATTCAACTGGCTTCATTGCTTTGGTCCTGGGAAAAGGCAGCACAACTATTCAAAAAATGTGTGATGAAGTACTTTTTACCGATGGTCCGGAAGAAAAAGAGAAGAAGCCAGCATCCCATAGCACCCCTCAGCATGTATACAGTGACCTATGCACCCATAGATAAGCCCTGCCTCTCAATGCATCTGTCACTTTTCAATAACAATACCCGGTGACCCAGTCTTTAACACATGCATCTTTGGGAATATTCAAGATTCAAACTATATCAAGTTTTATCTGAAACAATAACTACACTGGTCAATAACAAAGTGATAGGCCTTGAGGGGCACAGTATAGCTGCTTTAGAACCCTTTTTTCTTCCTGTGAGGCACTTTCCTCTTTACTCCTACTCTTATCCAGCACTCACTGAAGTGAAGGGAGCCAACTCTTGCTGAGTGATTAAAACAGAAACAAGAATGGAAAGTCCACAAGACTGCAACCAGATGTAGCCCATGTTGCTGGGCAGCTGCTTGAAGCTGAGATCTATTTCATGAACCAAGTAGATCTAGTTCATGAGAAGGTATCAAAATCTCAAGACTCCAATTAAAAAAAAAATGATCCACCTCGTTCCTGGACTGTTATAAACATATCAGGATGAAAATAGGGAAAACAATGGAAAGGAAAGAAAGAATCAGCTTTGAGATGGTTTGAAGATGAACTTATAATAATACAAAGTTGTTGCCTTTTATTGATCTTTTTTTGTTCCACACTCCAGGCTAAAGACTTTATGAGCCTTATCAGTCTTAAATTTAAACTCTATGGCATAATTGCTTTTGTGCCCATTTTATCAGAGGACAATGAAGTCCCTGTGGAGGTAAGTAGCCTGGGAATATCCCCAGGGATTGTTAACTGTGGGGTAGGTTCTAACGTGGGTGGCTGGATGTTTATCTTTAGAATTTCATACACTGCCTCACCCTATAGGATAGAGGGATATTGGAGCCAAAGGTCACTTCTTTGAGTTCTTGAATCTGAACATAATATTCTAAGAGCATTTGAAGGTAATTGGAAAAAATATTTTTTTGCGTATGGCTATTTAGGCTTATTGTACACATTTTAATATAAATCTCTGGTGTATTATATTTAGATTTAGAAATATTTGCTAAGAGTTTTGTTTGAACTCCGTGTCTTTAAGAGGTGGGAAAATAGTGGGTTTTTTATTTCTCTAGCATTTGGATTTTCTCTGTATTTACCATTTCTTTGAAATGTGCAAGGCCAATATTCTATAAATGTCTTCATTTCTTAATAATAACCCTGACTTTTTGAAAAGTCAGAGTATACTTTTTCAAATGATACTTTTAGGCTATTCAGGAGGTGATTAACACTCAGAGAGCTTCTATTGGGTCCACAGGATTATGTGAGTATGATTTCTCTTCTGTTATAGAAAAGAATCCAGAGGCTCTGGTGACCTGAATAGTGGGACCTAGCACTTGCCTATAACAGAGATCTTATCAAATCTCATTTCCAAAGAGGGCAGCTGAAATATGCGTATAGTTTATTGATGAGAACAAAGTCTGGAATTGCACAAGCCTCCCATGCTCAAGTACTAAGACCTTGAGAAAGTTTCTCAACTTTTTAGAAGCTCACATGTGTAATGGCATATTTATCTCCTGTTCCTCATCAGGTAGTGGTGAGGAGGAAGTCTGGTCACTTTGAGAACTCAAATAAGAACCCAAACAAAAGATGGATGATAGGAAACAGGGAGGTAGTGTTTGTGGAAGTGAAAAGCCTTTTTAAGTATGAGGAGAGATGGGAGGGAGTGAAGAAGAAACAGTATAAGGGATTAAGATTTGATAGTGTATGTATACAGTACTCATAATGAGGGTATTTATCAGGTACCAAAACATGTACTTCATAATAAAAACAGAAGCTCTCAATAAATGTGGTTGTTAGTACTTGATTAAAAATAATACATTTACTTCTAAATTTATTTTTAGCTGTTATAATGTACTTTCTGCATTTTATTTGAAATGTCTTTCTTCTATTCTTAAAGGAAAACAGTGCACTAAGGACAATAGTATAGATTATTCTTAATCAAATCTTATATGTCAAACTCAGTATAAGCATTTTACATTATGTAATAGAATTAATTCTGTAAAAATATGTGAATAACTTAATGATAAAGACAGAAATAAAACATTTTTGTCACTAGTATGTAGTTAATTGAGTTTCAGAAAAAGATGAGCTTTTGAAATTGTACATTGTGTGTGCGGTGTATGATCTTGCATTTCATTTTTTTTTCTTTTTGAGACAGGGTCTTGATTTGTAGTTCACTGGCCCTGAACTCACTAAGTAGCCCAGGAGAGCTTTAAACTCAGTAATCCTCCTGCCTCTGCCTCCCAAGTGCTGGGATTACAGGCAAGAACCAACATACCCGGGCTTACATTTTGTAAAATTTTCCATGAGGTCTAGTTGCTCAAGTCATAGTTCTGTGGTAGGAAGCTTGTCTAGTATGCACAAGGTACGGGGCACCATACTAAATATCTCACAACAAAACAAAACAACCTGTGATTGCACATCTGACTCCCTTCTTCTGATTTAAAAAGAAAAATTCTATTCTGAACTTTGATTCAAGATGTGTCTTGAAAAGAGTATGATTCACTAAATGTACTAACATAATTCTACAAAACATGGTAATCTCATGTACATTTAGACTTTATGTCTCAGGACAATAGCAACTGGAAAACTTATAATTTCTGTCTAAGTCATCAAAAAATTCTCATTAGGAAGTTTATAGCTCATGTTTAATTATGATAGGTGTCTAAAGTCATTTCCAGAGCTAAAAAGTTCTCTT
>PVIR01008681.1:0-55872 GCA_004026965.1 Petromus typicus
GATGTTTCTTACTCTTTATTGATGACTCTCCCCAGTATCTACCAGTAGTTTGACAGTGTTAGAGGAAAAGGTGATAAAACCATTTTGTTTGTGAACATTTCTTTACTCAGGATGTAAGATTTGCCGGTTTGAATGTGTCTCCCATTAAAATTCAAATGTTGAAATGTAAGAGCCAGTCTGACAGTGTTATCAGGGGGGACCTTCTAGCAAGTGGTGGGATTAGTACTTTGTAAAAGAAGCTCATGGGCGCTTTCACTGTGCCTACTAAATGAGAGCATGTGTTGTCTTCAGGGAAGGTGGCATCTATGAGGAATGGGTCCTCACTGGATGCAGCATTGGCAGGCCCCTTGGTCTTGGAGTTGCTAGCCTCCAGAACCGTGATCAATAAGCTTTCGGTTTTTTTATAAATGACCCTTCCTGAAGTATTTTGTTATAGCAGCTCAAACAGACTAAAATTTTCACAGAACCCACCACATTCTAATAACCATGTATTATTAAAAGTTGTACAAATACTGAAAAGACATAAGCCAGTTCTTATCAGCTAATACTAAATCAATAGCATGCAGTTCTTGGTTAACTTATTTTTACATTGTTTATGTACCTACGCATTTCTGTAAAAGAACTATATCCAAAGGAGCTGGACACGTCTTACTCCTTTTCTTTCTCATTCTTACCAACTGGTTATCTCCAGATAAAATTTTTGACAACTTCTATGTGTTCTTCCTATGGAAATTTCCATATCTCCACCTTATTTGCAGATCATTCACATTTCTGCATTAGCTGCATATTACTATTTATATTTACCACATTTGTATCAAATGTAGCAGTTTGTGTTAAAAGTTGAGTTCAAATGGGTTCTTGGGTTGAGTGTTCTACTGAGGAACAAAAATTGTAATTGTTACTGTAAGATCTGTTAGAGGAGTTACAATGTTAGAAATGCCACGCGCCATCTTGCCCAGCTCCTCCGAGCTCTTCACCCTTCCCCATAGCACCGCCCCTGGCCATAAAGTCACCCTTTCCCAGAATCCACATCAGCTAGAAGCAATCAGAATTTAGCTTCTTGCAAGGCACGCACTGTATAGGGTCTGATAGGCTAAGGCTACCTTACCTCAGCCCCAAAGTAAAATCTCCTGATCCCCTGGGTCTGTGTGAGACCATCTGCCCCCCCCCATTCCCTTCTCTTTTTTCCTGCCTTGCTTCCGTACAGGAGCCCCTCGCTTCTGAATACAAATCTCCTGACAGGTAGCAAGTGTGCGGCGTGGTCTTGAGCGTTAATCGATTCTTTACCTTTAAAGATTTGGTGGAAATACAAAAGATCTAGAATAATCTCAGCTATCTGAACAAAGAGAGCATTAATGGCTTTAGTTAGTGAATGTCCTCTGAGAAATTGAGTCAGGAGGACTGAAGTTCAAGCCCAGCTGAGCATGAGCAATTTAGTGACTTAGAAGATATTGTCTCAAAATTTTAAAAAATCATAATAAAATTTGAAAGGAGATCGGGACATAAAACAGTGCAAAAGCCTTTCGATTCAATACCCGATACCACAAAGAAAGAAAATTATTTATAATTTTGATTGGCTTGTATACTAGTATCCTAAATAGCTTGAACCTGTGGTTTTAGGACTTGGTTTGCTGCCTATGATTTTTCATTATAGTACAGAAAAGCAGGATATCAGAAGTTTTAGTAAGACAAAGCTAATAGCACAAATAGAACATCTGACCCTTTTCCATTACTTTGTCATTGTATTATTCTACTCAGGCTACCAAAATCCCACAATCTAGCTGACAGAAAGTTACATTCTCAGGCTTCTGGAGGTGGAACTCTGAGATAAGGTACCAGTATAATTAGGTTCTGGGGAGATCTATCTTTCTGCTTTGTAGATGACAGCCTTTTCCATATGTCCTCAGACGATCAAGAGAGAAGGGGGTTGGAGGGTCTCAACTGTCTCTTCTTTTTTTTTTTTTTTTTAGGTTTTTTGAGACAGGGTCTGGCTTTGTAGTTCAGGCTGGCCCTGAGCTCAGCCTCCAACTCACATCACAGCAATCCTCCTGCCTCTGCCTCCCGAGTGCTGGAATTACAGGCGTGAGCCACCACGCCCGGCACTGTGGCATGTGGTACTGGTTGCTGCTGGGGTGAGTCTCCACACCCAGTATGGTATTTGGTTACCAGGGATTGAACCTGGGCCCTTGTGCTTCCAAGACAGGTGCCGGAACCACTGAGCTAACTCCTTGGCCATCAACTGTCTCTTCTTATGTCATAACCTGGCTCTCTTTACCTAATTATCTCCCAAAGATCCTATATCTGGATACCACTGCCTTGGGAGGTTAGGGCTTCAATATAGTAATTGTAGAGCAGAAATAACTCAGCCCACAGTATTGTCATGGTCTTTTCGAGCTGATAAAACAAGATTCTGAGAACTAGGTAACGGATCCACAGTAGAGATTTATTTCCTATTGAGGAAGGAAGGCAGGGCAGGATCTGATCATGAGCCAAATAATTCCCAAAGCACTGTATATGAAATCTCGTGGTTCCCGCAATGTTTGAACTATACTAAGAGGCGAGGGCCACCAACAGTGCAGTGCTGTGGCTTACCTCGTGGCAGCCTGCCCTGTGTCTTCCACAGGGTACATCCGCTTTGCTTTCATGCCTTTTATTCAGGCCCAGATTCAGCCTGCAGAGCCAGCTTCTCCCCTATCCTTCACTTTTAAATTTTCCAACTTCTAATAAATGTGAGACATGGCATCATTTTTTTCTGTTTTCACTCAATTCTTTGAATCTTTGCAAGAATCTGGATAATACCTCCACACCCCTCAGCCCAGGAACACTCACTTAGCGAGCTACCTCTGGAGGAGACTGTCCGATAACATTGCCAGTCTGGAGACTGGGAAGTCCAAAGTGAGGTGCCAACGACGGGTCATCTAGAACATGGACAAAGCCTTCTCACCGCGTCCCTACCTGGTGGAGGAGCCAGCCAGCTCCCTGACAGCTCTTTCATAAAGAAATGAATCCCATTCACAAAGTCTCTGCCCTTAGGACTCCTGAGCTCCTGTGACTATTTTAGGCGACATTCTTTTCTGTTAGGGAAGGGGGAAAGATCTAGCAAAAAGAAAGAAACAAAGAAGGGAAATAAACAGTGACAGAATAAGTTCCCTCAGGTTCTGGAAAGAAGCGAATTGAGAAGACAGATTGAAGAGGAATAGCACCATTTTTGATAACTGGAAAGAGGAAGGGAGAGGAAGGAGCAGTGGCAGAAACACACAAGTCAGCCCAGGCCCAGGCCGGTAGGAGAGACCCAACTACTTACTGGACTCAATGCCGGTTAACTAGTGACACAAACTATCAGTTCCTATTAAGTAAAAAAGGATGTCACTGAAACACTGCATGTCCAGCAACCAGTCACCTGGGAATTTAATACAGATGTTTAGGACAGAATCCGTGGATAGTCCATGACAGCGATGCAGTATGGCACTTGGTATACACAGTAATCACTCATTCTATTTTCTTTTTTTTTTTTTAGACAAGGTCTTGCTATGTAGTTGAGGCTGGTCTTGAACTTGAACTCACTATGTAGCCCAGGCTAGCCTAGACCTTGCAGTGATCCTCCTGCCTCAGCCTCCTGACTGCTGGGATTACAGGCATGTACCACCACAACCTGCCCCACTTATTGCATTAATTACCAGATGCACTTTAGAGTCAACAAAGCAGGAGTAACCTGTGTCCAGGTCTAAATCCTCTCTCACTATTAACCATTTCAGAAAGATTAAAGAAGGAAATGAACAAGGATTGAGATCCTAAGTGCCAGGCTCTTTGCCAAGTCCCTTAATGCAGTGTTTCACTAAATCGCTCAAGGCAATATTGTTGAATAAACTGACAGAGAAATTAAGTACCTTGCGGAAGTTCTAGGCCCAGAACACAGAGAGCTGAGATTGAAACGCAGCCACGCCCTGGGTCAAAGCCACTCTGCCCACATACCATACTGTAAAAGAAAGAAAAAAACAAGTGCTTCATCTCCTATCACTTAATTTCATGCTAAATCTGTACCTTCTGGCAATATAGACAATCATCAACGGAAAGCAGCCCTCTGCAGCTTCCATCAAATGCCATAGATTTGCAGGCATTTTCAGAAAACTGACAACCTGGGTACCAAGCATGACTTTTTTTGTTCAGCCCTGGACTTCCCCACTCCAGTGAGAAAGCAATTGTAAAATATTTCCTATTTCTCTTCCTCTGATTTGAGGCCCTCTATTATTTTCTGTTGTCAAAACTCAGACAAACTTTATTATTTTATTAGGTCATTGGATATGATTTATATGTCTCCTAGGGGGAGTGAGTGCAGAAAAGAGAGAATGATAGGACTCATGAGCCCCAGAGTGGACTGAGCTCACCCATTCCGTTAGCCTGTCTGCCCCGCACTTGACAGTTATTAATGCTCTCAGCTCCTGCAGCTTCCAATATTTGTCCTTCTGGAGAGGCAATTCCAGATGTTGCTGACATACTGTAGCCGCGCTGATGGCCTAGAAATGCCAGTGGCTTCCTTATTTTGGTCACAGAGAGTGAAACAGTTCTCTGGCTGGACCTCTTCCAGCGCATAATCCCGGAAGTCCAAATGACCGGCATGTGCCGGTTTCAGTCCCTGAAACAACCAGCAGAGCCTGGCTCAGGCCACTTTCAAATTCAGACCGTTTCTGGGAGGCAAGCATTGTGTCTCACTAACTCCCCATTAACCCAACAACACCAGCTTTACCTCCGTCAGGGTTCATTGTGTTACAGCCTTACACTGCGGGTGAGCTCTGCAAGCTGACCAAGTGCCCACGGTAATAACTGTGTCCAGCCGTAAGGGGGTCCAGTGAGGACAATGAGAGATACCATTCCTTCGCATCAGTCAGCATAGGCTCAGTTATCCGCTGGGTAACAACTGCCCCCCAGCTCTCCATGTCTTACAACACTAATGACGCATTTCTCATTCATATTAAATGTCCACAGTGGGTTGACAGGTTGTCCTCACTCTAGGACTCAGGCTAATGGAGACACTTCACTTCCCAGGGGAACGTTAAGTCTGCCGTCAAGACAAATGAAGCGTGACAAAACCCAGTTGAACTCTGAAAGCTTCCGCCTCTGTTTCATCAACAAAGCAACAGGGCAGCTCCTGATAGGGGCGGAGAAGGAACAGGAAGCCTCCTTCCGGGAGCAGCCCCCTGTGGATTGCGTCCATTTTGAGCAATAGTACAATCTGCCACATTCACTTTGATGGGGACGCATCTTGACATTCCCAAATTGCCTCAGAAGGGGTGCGACGTGTGGAAACCAGGCGCAGGACTGTTCGCGTGATTCTGCCAAGGTAACAGAAACCTGCTTGTTCCCTCAGCCATCCTGGCTGCATCCGGTTGAGATCCTTCGACACTGACAGATGGCCCTGGTTTCCTAAAGACTCCCTGAGGTGGGTCAAGGTGTTGCTCCTGCTCTTTGTAATTCCTGGACTGTGTGATCCCCGTACCTAAAGAGACAGGCCTCAACCTTGTCCAGCCCAGGGAGCACTGTATTGAAATGTGTAGGACTTGGGGAGAGAATGCTGTCACTGGCAACACCGGACACAGATGACATAAAGAAAATTTGATGATTTGAATTGTGCTGATCATGGACCATGGCTGTGTCAGAGGAGCCTTTTCTAAACGTGGTCATTCAAAATCTAGTTGAAAAACCATTCCAAATGAGTCAATAATGTAATGATTTAATGATACATATTTTAAGGTAATGCACATACATGCATACATTCAAATTCTATAATAGCATATGTATCATATAGTATTGTTACTAATACACTATCAATAAGGTAGACAAAGAGAACCAGCTTTAAAAGTAGCTCCTGCGATGATATACACTGGACATTAAAACAACTGATATTACTTCATTCAGGTATTATTTATTGAACACCCACACCAAGACAGGCACACAGGAAATGCAACAGAGAAAATGGAGATAAAATTCTCAGCCCTTGTGAAATTTGCATTCTAGTAGGAGGAAAAGGTAGCCAAAGCTGCAGTTGGGTATCTCCTGTATGCACAGCCCGATCGCGATCCAGCCTTCCTCACCCTGATCTGTGCACTGGGAGATCTATCTGTATGGGCTGCCTCGATGATCCCACCTGCACTCTGGCGTTAGTTAGATTTAGCCAGTGCAAGGCTCTTGTGCGAAGAAAAGATTCGTTTATCTAGAGATGAATGCCTCCTCCTCCCCAAGGCAGCCCTCTCCACATTGACATTGTCTCTATTTACTCTCTCCCAGGGACTGCTCTTTCCCTTAGGGATTCCAGGCCTGGAGTAGAGATGGTTCTTCACCATCATCACCATCGCCACCACATTGTAGTTGACTCTGAGGAACTAAATCAACCCTCAGTTGTCTATCTAAACTTTTTCCATACCTTTATTGATACTTATTTTATTATCTTGCCATCAAATCACTCAGTTGAAAAATGCTACCTATTACTATACCCCTCACCAATATGCAAAGAAACAGGTACAATAAAGTATATAGATTATATGAGATGTGAGTGAAATATTTAGTGAATGTTTAAAAATGAATTTTATCATGGTGAAGGGCACATTGCCCATCTCTTAGCCTACCATTCTTTTCACTTCCTAGAGTGGTTTGGAAGGTCCTCTTTTGTGAGTGTCTATGAGGCGTGACCAAAGAGCAACAAATGGTGTGGCTGTGTGCCATCCAATCAGAAGGCAGGCTCGTGATAACATTAGTGTGTCCTTATCTACCTTAATCACAGAATCTGGCTCTACGTATCTTCTGGGTTTTCCTCAAAGTCAAAATGACCGTGAAGGGTAAACATTTTTTATCGATCTAGGGCATTGAGGCAGCTATGACAACACAACTAAAGATGTTGGTAAATTCTGTTGAGGGGGGGCAGGGATTTAGCTTGGTGGTTTAGGCACCTGCCTCATAAGCGCAGAACCTCGAGTTCAATCCTTGGTATCAAAAAATAATAAATAAAATATAAAGGGGGCAGGGAGAGCCAGAAAGGAGAAGTAAAAATAATTACAAAGCGTCATGTGCATTGTCAGATCCCCACAATGAATTCTGTTTAGAAAAAATAAATCAAGGAGAGCAGATAAGGAACTCTGGGTTAGGGCAGGACAGTGGTCAGGGAGGGAAGGCTTTGTCAGTGAAAGGGTATGATAACACAAATCGTCTACCTCCCAATAGAACTTTCTTCACAAAGGAGACCTTACAATGACCTTACATCACATCACATCAGGAAACCTGAAAGAGCAAAACTCACTGGTTGAACCAGAGACAGAATTGGAGCAAAGGCTCCGCAAGGCCTCATTTTCCTCTCAACCTCCATGGCCCCCACAAACTCCCTCACCACTTCGCTCTCGGCTTTTCACACACCTTAACTGATTCTAGGAATCTTAGATACATAGCTCTGAGGGAGATATGGACTAGTTCCCTGCCTTGCCCACATTTTATGCCATGCCATTCTACAGCAACACCAAATCATCCCCCCTCGGGTCATTGCTTCTGTAGAATCAAGACTAAAAATCATGTCTTCATCTCTGACCCACTGCTGCTGACAACAGAAGTGGCCTCATCTTTTCATCTTTATAAAACTGATGCTAAGGATCCTGCTCGTATTTTTCTTTACCTCGTCTAGAAAATGCAGATATGATAAATTATCTCAGATCTCAAGGCCAAGATAAAGTTTGTCTCTGCTGATGATCTATGCCGTTTCCTCCTACAGACAATGAGAAGAGTGCATCAGTCATGCCTCCCTCTTGGCACTGGCCCTCAGAAAGCTCAGAGGTAAGTGTTATGGTAAATTGCGGTGTCTGTTCCCAAAGATGTCTTCTTAATGACCCTTTCTTAGCTAGCTTCTCTTCTATGATTTTTGTCTTGTATGATTTGTTTTATTGTATTTAGGATTGATTTCCTTATGGGGATAGGTAAGCTGTAACTGTATCATACAATCTAAGTGAACTATTTTCTTTTAATTTTAGTTAACTGCTTTCCCTAGCTATGGAGACAATATCAAAATAATAAAAATTTTAGCCATTTAATTATTTTTGGTCCTGATCCCAAATAAATTAAGCAATTGGAATGATTTTTTTTCTCACTCAACAGACTATATTTCTTCAATCATGAAAAAGCAAAACAATACTTCTAGATAATTGATTGTCAGACTCTGTACTCAGTTCTGAGAATTGAAAAATGAATGTGGTTGAGAATCTGTCCTCAAGTAATTTACTCTCTGGGATTGAGGAGTTATTCACTGAAACTTTTCATTAAGAACTTATATTTATTTCTAGTTAAACAGTAATTTGAAAAGAATATATTTTTGAAAGAAAAATTTAGTTTTCCCACTTAGTTTTATTCTTTCAGGTAGTCAATGCAGAAATAAAAGAGATAAATATTCTAAGTACTCTACAATTATGACTTATTACAAACAAATTTAAATTTGCTTTGTAAAGTACTTTTTACAGTAAGAACTTAGGAAGGACAGCCAAGGCTTCTGAAAAGCCACTATGGTTATAGGTGTTTTTTTCTTTTGTGTATGATGTTGATTCAATATCCAGTCTTTTAAAAACATTTAAAGACAACAGCTGGCTTAGAAAGTGTGAAATTTGTCTTAACAGGTCAAGTCACATTTCAATACAATCAGACTTACTAGCAAGTCTTATAGCTTTTATGAGTAGTTTTTAGGCATTGGCCATGATTAAACTATCTGCCAGGCCATTTCAACCTTCCAGGTTAAAGATATAATCAATGTCAGGGAATCTCCAGTGTGTACACCATTCATTCATTTAACAAACCCATGATCAGCATCTACAGTGTGTCAAGCTGTGTTCTTGGTGCTGCAATATGAGATGGTAAACAAAATAGATATGTTCTCTGAGTTCGTGGAACAGAGTCTAACAGATGATACTTGGTAAACTTATCAACTGTGATGAGCATTATGACAATGAGCACACAAAAGACCACCCAGGCACAGGCTCTGTGGGAGCAATGAGCCTGGTTTATTCTATCCAGAAAAATGTCAGCACTTGGTGTTAAAAGCAAAGTTTTACAGAGCTTGAGGAGGAAGGGGTTGCTGTCCCAAGAGGATGGGGTGGAATGTTTATGATTAAGGTTTCCAGGATGGTTTGTATATTGGACTTCCTGGCACTGCAGAGATTGCCTGTCCCTCCTACATGTTCTTTGTGGCCATTTGTTCTGTTTACTGAGTGCAACAGCGCCCTGTTAGTGGTTTCCTCTTATTTGTTGATGGTGGCATGTATGCTGAGAGGGCCTCAACCAGCTTAAGTATGATATTCCTGTCTTTTCTTTCTTTTTTTTTTTTTTTTAGATTTTTTGAAACAGGGTTTCGCTTTGTAGTTTAGGCTGGCCCTGAGCTCAGCCTCCAACTCACATCACAGCAATCCTCCTGCCTCTGCCTTCCAAGTGCTGGGATTACAGGCGTGAGCCACCACGCCCGGCACTGTGGTATGTGGTACTGGTTGCTGCTGAGCGTGAGTCTCCACACCCAGTATAGGTATGTGGTTACCGGGGATCGAACTCGGGTCCTTGCACTTGCAAGACAGGCGCCGGAACCACTGAGCTAAATCCCCGGCACCTCTCTGTTAGTCTTTTAGCTGTATCTTGAACTTTGCCTGACTAATTGGTATAAAGCAACGCTCTTCTCCTAGGGAGATACATAACCTACTTTTTTCAGCTGCAAGAGGATCTAAGCCCCTGTGATTTTGGAGGGTTACTGCCGCCAGGATGTCTCTCTGGTTCTGTAAGGCAAGAAGGTAAATCAGCTACTTCTTTGAGGTTGTAGAAAGCTCTCAGGAGAAGGACCAATAGTAGGTCACACTAGTAGATAAACCTGCTATAGCTAGATAAACCTGCTATGCCTGTCCCTGCAGCAATCGTTTTGGTGATACTCAGGCTGACAAGCAAGGGTATCCAAGTTGTCAGACATGGACTCTAACAGTGATAGTCAAACTCCAGTTTCCCAGTACAATTAGTATTTTTTGTCTGAGGTATGTCAGTGTGCGTGTGTCAGTCAAATTAGTGGGGAAGTACAAGTAGGTGGAAGTCCCACAAAGGAAAGAAACACCTGAGCTGAATAAGCACAACTGGATGTGGATATTAAAGAGGTATGTGAGTTTTTGGTTTTCTTTTTGCAAGTCACCCCGAGTACCTGCCAAGGCGGTGCCTGTCAGGGGTAGAAGGGCCCCCTTGTGGTGGACTGGCACCTATTGTTCTTTTTTCCCATTTTAGAAAGAATTTTTTGGTATACATTAGAAGCCATTGCAAGGAGTGGTTAAAGGTAAGCAAGGGAAAGCAATCTGGAAGAGTGGTCGATTAGTAACAAGGAATCCACCAGTGTAGGGTCATGCATGAGAAATCGAAGCCATTGCAGAACTCTGACTATCTGCTGAGCAGTGATGTTATTCAACCTTGGGAGGTCTGGAAAAACAGACAGGCTGAGTGAATGGGGCATTCTGAGCAATGGTAATGGCATTCTGGCAATTGGCACAGTCACCTCCAGCCAGAAACAGTAGCATGTAGTTAGTAGATGTACTAGTGGTATACCAGAGGACAGATTACACCGAATGCCAGTGGGGTTTGGGAGGTGAGGGAGGATCAGTGGTTAGGGACCATGTATGGCCCTAAGTGTGCTCCCATACACAGAGGTATTAGCAGTATAGGACTAGAAGAGTTGAGCCATGCATTATGAATATTTTTTGTCTTATCAGTGATAGGGAATTGGACAAGGACTTTGTGTTGAGGTGTTGAAGTATGCACTTTGTTTCATATTGTGGTAGTGGGGTGAGTAAGGACCTAGACCTGGAGAGGACAGAGCAGCCTGTGTAAGTGGCTGTCAGTGTGGAAATATAGAGTGAGCAATTTTTGGCTAGGGAAAGATTGGATACAACTGTGGGGCACAGTGAAAAGAAGAAGAAGGTTACCTAGAAAAGGGGTACAGAAAGGAGGAGGAGAGAAACATAATTAGAGTCAGGATGACCATGAGCAAGAGAAATAATTCCATCCTTGAGGCAAAGTACAATTAAATTGACGCTATAACAGGATTATAAGTACAGTCCACATCAAGATTCATGGTAAAAATTCAGGGTGCTCAGAGTCCTCTTTACTAATTATTATATTTGTATATATTCTTTTACTTTTCTTTTTAAAGAAAGATCTAAATCTGAGGACAGTCAGGGTTGAACTAGTGAGGAACCTGGGAAAGTTAGCCATCAGGTAGAAGCTAAGGTATTCAGGTGTCTTCTGGAATTTTGGATAGCCTGAGGAAAGTAGAAGAGCTTACTTGCAATTTCCACAAAGCGGGTCAAGTGAATTATCAGCAGTGGGTGGCTTTACCCAAGAACGTTGTATCTAGAGGTGAGGGTCCTGTAGGCAGCTATTGGGGTGTTGTAGATGACCAGAAAGGATTCCGTCCACTTATGCCACAGGACCCAGGGATTTAAGTCGTTAAGTAGGACTAGTTTGTTAGCCAGGCTGACTTCCTAAGCCTGGGTGCCAGGAGAAGGCAAGAGAAGGTTAACAGCGTGCCAGATCTCTCTTCAGAATTGTTGCAGATATTCTCCAATGGAACTGACCTCTGAGCTGAGGTTTGGCTAAGCAGAAGGGTTCAGCCATACAAAAGTGCAAGGGGGCTGTATCCTGCAGGCTCTCAGGGGGTGGCTCCGATGTGAAGGAGAGTGATCAGGAGCAGGGAAGTTTGATCTTTATGGAGCTGGAGTGTGAGCTTAATGAAGTGACCCTTGAGGAAGCTGTTGGCTCCCTCTACCTTTCCATGGAATCGAAGCTGCTAGGGCATGTGGAGATTCTAATGAACTCATGAAAAGGGGGCCATCGTCTGGTTTTCGTTGTTGTTGTTGTTGTTGTTGTTGTTTGTCATTGTCTGATTGAATAGCAGTATGATGGCCAAACTGGGGGATCATATCAGCCACAAGGAAGTTAAGAATGGCCAAGGCCTTTTCTGAGCCTTTGGAAAAGGAAGAAAGCCCCAGCAACCCCTGAGGTATAGTCGCATGGCAAACAGAGCATTCAGTAGTGATGATTTGGGGGGGGGTCTTCCAGAAGGAAAAGAAGAGAAGACATTTAAACAGCTGGACTGTAGCCTGCGTGAAAAGTGTCATGAAAGGAGGAAAGTATGGTGTGGGCCTGTAAAGTGGGAAAGAGGAATTTCCCTGGTTTAGGAAACATCCATCTTTGGTAAGGGAGTTTGTAGGGGTTGGGCACCGCAGGGTGTATGAGAAGAGCAATCTGGTGGATAGTGCAGAGGCCTTATAGCAGTCTGTGAGGGCCCCTTCCTTCTGTACTAGGAGAATAGGGTTGTTGTAAGGGGAGTTGATAGGGTTTAGGAGACGATGTTGCAATAGGTGAGAAATAATAGGCTACAATTTCTGTAAAGCTGGATCAGGGATGAGATACTGTCACTGGGTAGAGTAAAGGTGATTGGGTTTGAGAGGGATAGTAAGAGAGGTGAACCCATGGAGGAGGAAGAGGTATCCAAAACTCTGAGGTTAAAGAAAGGGAAGATGCTAGGAGGGATTGAAGGGGAAGCTGGGTGGCTATAGTACTGATTGTGTTCTAAGATCTTCAGAGTAGGTGGCAACTTGGTTAGGACTTCTTGCACTACAGGAAGAACAGAGCAAGTGGGAGTGACTAAGCATGAGTGTGGGAAGAGATATTTCCCCAGCTGACACCAGTGGGGGGTGGTTAAAGGTCTGAAGACTTTGCCATCGATACCCACAGTGGTATTTGGGACTGAGAAGACTGAGCCTTGGAAAGAAGGAAGGATGGAGCAAGCAGCCCCCAT
Organism: Petromus typicus; assembly: GCA_004026965.1. Taxonomy (NCBI): domain Eukaryota; kingdom Metazoa; phylum Chordata; class Mammalia; order Rodentia; family Petromuridae; genus Petromus; species Petromus typicus. The sequence continues at coordinate 12,842 of PVIR01008681.1, forward strand.
ACTGAGCAGGAAAGGAGTGGAATTGTCTTCCACCATAACTTAAGTGGATCTCAGCTGCAGAGATGGCCCAAGGGGCCCACAAGGCCTCCAAGTGACACCAGTCTTCAGCGGCCAGACCAATAAGGTCTAAGAAAAGCAAATTGGTGGTCTTTGGGGTCATGGTCCAGAAGTGGCAGGGGCACCAGCCAGCAATGAGCAATCAGACTTCCAGTGAGGACCCCCACAGGAAGAACGTGGCTTGGAGGGAATCCTGGGCTGTGGACAATCTCTAGCCCAGTGGCCATTCTGGTGGCATTTGACATATGAACCTAGAGGTATGTCTTGAGTCAGGGATGCCTCTGAGCTTTCAATGATTGACTCAGTGGCCAACTCTAGAGGGCCTCTTTTGAGAGAGGCCAAGATCTGCAGTTGAGAAATGCAGCACAGTAGAGCATTTTCATCTCCATTATGAAATACTGTAAAAGCCAAGTTGAGCCTGCTGTGGGAAATGGGTGCCAGTCTCCAGCCCTCGTAGTTTTTAATCAAGGTTCAAGCAGACTGAGGACTGAAATGAATCTCAAGGATGAGTTGAACTTCTGGCTCTTCTGGGTTTGATGCTGTGCACTGCCTGGAGGGAAACAGCCAGGGAAGCCATAAATTGAGCTAGCTACGACTCTGGCTTGAGTGGGCTCTCTGAGCCTTTCAAAATTAACTGCCTTTGAGCTTCCCTGCGAAGTCCCTCCACTAGGTAGGAAAACATACGGTTTCAGTTAGTTGTGTCTCTAGTTCCTGCCTGATTGTACCAGTTTAGGCTAGGTCAGCCTGAAGGAAGTGTTGTTCAGACCCCTAGGACTGGAAAAAGGAAAACTCATTCCTGCTCATATGAATAGAGAATGGAGCCAAGGATCATATTTTCCTCAGCCCATCTGAGGTTGTATGACTGGGTCAGGTAATGGAACACCTGGAAATATTGAGTGGGCTCCGAGAAGAAGGAATCCAGATTCTGGTTAATGTGGGATAGGTCTATGAAGGCGAGAAAGGGACATGAACTCCATCTCCTCTGCTCCTGCCCCTCACAGAGCAGGAACTGAGGGGCTAGAGACAAGGGTTTGGAGTTGAAGTAAGGGCTAAGGGGCCAAACCATAATCCTGACTGGGTATGAAGCAGAGGGGATTGGGCACAGCATGTAGAGAAGGATTAGATTCAGAGAGTAGTGTCAGATAGACAGGAAGCAAGTTGGGGGACTGACTGGGGAGAATGGCAGAATGCTTGGAGGGAGCTGACCAAGAACAGGTGGCTCTCAGAAAGGGAGGAAGCAACTATGTTGTTGCTTTGGCAGAAGGCTCTGGGGGAGCGGGGGAAGCAGCTGTCTTGGTTGTCTCAACAGGAGGTTTTGGGGAAGGAACAGCTGCCATAGCAGCCACTGCACTCTGGAGAGATGCCAGGCGAGAGCGAGGTCAGTTTGGATCTGTCATCAGGGAGGAGTTGGCATCAAGTGAAGAGGGTACACACAGGAGGGAAAGAATGATTTGAGGAGAGTCACAGGAAGTACACAAAGTGGGAAGGTTATGGAATATAAAGAATGCCTGGACATAGTGTACTTCAGACTATATGCTCAGCCTCCAGTAGTAGTTGTCTAAGTCCTGCAAAAATAGAGCAGTCAAAAGTGCCCTTTTTTGGCCACTGTGAGCCCTTTTCTAGTTTGTACGATGGTCATGCGGTGTTACAAAAGAATATTAGACATTTGGGCTTCAGATCAAGATGGAGGCCGGAGGTTTCAGATTTTTAACAACATGGACTAGGAGAAAGGCAAGAAAGATGGAAGAATAATGGTTCCTTATACAAAGCAGAGAAAGATGATGGGTGGCCACATGACCAGCAGCAGATATCTGAAGGTGTGACTCAGGGTCATCATGCAGTGCAAGTGAGAGGCCAACACAGACATCTCTGTGGTTAGCCAGACATCAAGGGAAGACAGTTCCTCTTGGGAAGTATTCTGTGACCAGCACTGGATTCAAGTGGCACAGAGGTAGCACAAGCTTCTCTCTCTGCATTCCAGTAAGTGAAGGGTGCAAAAGCAAAGCCCAGTGGCTAAGGCAGGAGAAAGCTTTGCTCAATCTGAAGAGGGTGAAGTGGTGAGAGTCTCTTGGAGCTCTGAGGCAGACCCTGGGGCTGATGTCAAAGGCTGACCTCAGGAGGACAAAGGCTCAGGATAAGGTGTAAGACCCTTCAAGGAGGGGTCCCCTATCCCAGATTTCAGCACCAAATATGACAAACAGTACACAAGATGTCACTCAGACAGTGCCTTGTGGGAACAATGAGGCTGGTTTAGTCTATCCAAATGAGAATAGGCTGAGATTGTGAAAGATGTCAGTACTTAGCTGGAGAAGAAGCAAAGTTTTGTAGGATTTAGCGAGGGAAGGTTGCTGTGGTTGAGATTCCTGGGACAGTTGATGCAGGTGTGTAGATAACACTGGACTTCTCAGTGCTGGGGAAATTGCATGCCTTGTGCTAAATTTTCTTTATGGCCATCTGTTCTGTTTACTGAGGATAACGTGGCCATTGGTGGTTTTTTCTTGTTTGTTAAGGATGGCATGCTTGCTGAGAGGGTCTCACTCAGGTCAAGCATGCCAGGCATAACTCAAAGGAGTTCAGAACAGGCTACCCAAAATGTGCCACTCTAGTCTGTTGGCTATTATGAGTTAAAGGCACTTGAAAAAAAGCCACAGGTTCAAGGACATTCCAGTTTCTCCTTTCTCTTAAAAACAGATGAAATTCTCATGTGCAAGCTCCCTCTCATACCAGGTTAAAGGAAACATTAACATCAAGGACAACTCGTTGAGACCAACAGAAGTCATACAAAGAAAGATTATTAAAGTAATTTTTGTCTTCCTTTTGCCTCCTCGCCTATTTCACTTTTCCATAATTGGTTCTTTATAATCAATCTATTATAAAAGTGCTTAGATTTTGCTACTTGTTTGGGTCATTTCTTTCTGAGGAACCCCATATCTTGTAAAATTATATTAGATAAATCTAAACTGTATATTTTGTCCAGTTCTTCTGTTTCATACCAATGTAACTCAGACCAGGCCAGAATCCCTAAGAAACTAGAGAGAAGTCCTCGCTTCCTCTACAGAGCTCATAGTACAATAGTTTCGGCTTATTTTTGCTGTGTCCCCTCTTCATGTAACTTCTTGGCTTAGTGAGTATTTGCGAGCGGGGCATGTGACAGTGAAGTACAGAGCAGTGCAGAGGCCCATGTGCCAGAGCACATCACCTTGTCTGAAAGGCTGAGCAGGGTTACCCTAGGAGATAGCAGTCCATTCCAGTTGGTTGGCATGGTGAGTGGAAGAAGAGATGAATAGTGATGCCAAACACTTTGTTTTAAGATTCCAAAGTTTGAAACAATGCATAGGTAGAATGACTGAAATAGGAAGAGCATGGAGTTACAAGAGCTAGGTCGGAAAGTTGGATATAAGCCAAATCAGTCCTACCAAACAGGTTAAGAATTTATATTGCATTTTATAGACCACGGTGTTGCTGGGAGAGTCTGGAGTGCTATGGGTTCCTTCTGGAGACTCCGTCAATGTTTTTATTGTCCTGAACAAAAAATTGGACAATAAAAACATAAAATATGAGGTGGCTTTATATTTACTAAAGATAGAGAGGAAAGATGCACTTAAGAGTGAGAGCAAGCTACTGTGAAAGACAGAGCAGCGGCATGAGGTGAATGGCTGGCATCTTTTGTACATCCCAGTCCTCAGGCTGATGTCAGTTCTAGGCTACCCTATCAAGAAACCTGCTTAATTTCATGCTGTGTTGAAGATGGCACTTTCTGGTGGGTCCAGGTGCAGATATTCAGAACTGTTTTTCCTTTGTGTCCTAAATCTCAGTGATTGACAGAACATGCTCAATTAACGGGCTGGCCACACCCTAATGTCCCGCTTCAGTGGAAAACTACCAGAGAGTTTCGAGTAGATGGAAGACGTGATCTGATTTTTCTTTCTGAAGGATCCCTCTCTAGGTATAGGAAGAAGTCCTTGTAATTGACATTGAAGAATGATCTCCCTGTTGCCTGCTTTTTTTCCTTTCTTCTTGCTCTATCATATTCAAACTATAAACTTAAACTCTTCCCTCTTGCCAGCTTCCTTTCCCTCTCTCAGAGAATGAACATAGGAGTCTCATAGGCAGCAGTCTTGTCTGTACATCCACATTATGTTTCATGCTGTGCACCCTATCAATGATAATATGTGAGTTCTCCATTCACAACACAGTATACCTGTAACCTATGTCCCCAGAGGCCTCTCTTTTCTGTGATGACTCAGTTCCCATCATGTCCAAATTAACAAACTGAAACTGCTTTGCCTCAGGAAAACTACAGCCCTGCAAAATTCTGAGAACACCTAGAAAATTTTCATCTGTCTTCATTCCATACTGCAGATCCACAAAGTTCCCTAGCCACTTCCAGTGGCTTCATCCTTATCTGTATAAGCAGCCCTGATAGTCTGCAGGTACATATTACCCCAAGCACAAAACTCCATCCCCTAGAGCCCAACTAAAGATTTAGGAATGTAGAGGAATTTCCGTGAGGAAGAAGGACCTCAATTTGGTTATCAACTCTCATTCCATCAGTAAACTGTGTTGGGGGGAGGGGTCTTCTGTACAGGCCTGCTCCACAATCCTCACCCATGTGCTATGTTGCTAGAACTAATGTAAGTTCAGATGAGAATCTAGCTCTTACCCAAGCTCTGCCCATATCTAGAGCTCAAACATCTCTTTCCCCTAACATCCACCAGCAGAGGTTTAGCTACATAGCCCATAATCTGTAGGAGTTTACAACCTACATTAGCTGTTCATGCTTCTAGAGGGAGGAGCTTCATTCATCTGTGTTTCAATTGTTCCCTTCCACACTAGTGTCTGGTGTGTACTTAACTTTGCAAACCAAAGCTTTCCTCACCCAATTATTTTGTCCAAAACAAAAAGTAATTAATGTTCCTTTGAAAAAATAGTCCTCCTTCTAGAACACAGATAATGGGAGGAGTTTTTGAAATAACACTTGTTATTTAGCCTATAGATATCAAAATATAATTAGTGGAAGAAAAATCATCCATATATCCAAATATTTCTCAAAATTGAATTTCAGAAGGAAGGGGGCATGATCTGAAAGCAGCACATACTGAGCACATTATTTCTTTAATCTTGAGTTTTATCTTCTGAAATTTATATATATTTTTGCATTTTTTTTAATTTTAAGAGAAATTCCTGCCAAGTTGCTAACTTGCCCAGGCCTGGCTTGAACTTGTGCTCCTTGTGCCTTTGCCTTCAAAATGCTAGAATCACAGATATGCACTTCCAAGCTTAGCTTGCAATTACATTGAAATAAGTCAGCAGATTGTAATAGTCAGACTCAATATGAATAGTAAAAAATAAGGAAAGATATCATGAAGGGAAAATATTTTTGTTTAAAGAAATCTGCTTTGATTATTCTTGAAGCTATTCTGAATAGGGAAAGATAACTATTTACATATGAGAATTCTATGACACATATGAAGGGGACCTGAATTAAGAAAGGTAGTTTATCTCCACCATGTTCAATTTAATATCACAATGTATCTAGATATCAAAAACAAACTAGAATATAAAATTCATGAAGACTCAAGCATAAAGACTTTGTGACCAGAACTCCAAAAGCACACGAAATAACAACATTCGACAATACTGTAAGATCATGTCAAATTATAAAGCTTCTGCACAACAAAAGAGACAACCAGCAGAGTGAAGAAGGAACCTACAGAAAGAGAATAAATTTTTTCCAGCTATTTTTCAAGCACAGGACTAATGTTTAGACTATATAAAGAACTCAAAAAATTAAAAACTCCAAAAATAAAAAGACCCAATTGAAACATGGGCAAGTGAAATGAATAGACACTTAAGAAGAAGTACAAATAGCCAAATAAGTGATAGAAAATGGGCCAAAACTCAGGTGTCCAGTAGCAGGATTTATTAGGGAAGAATGTCTGCCAGGCTAGAACAAAGACAAACTCTTTGTCCCAGAACAAGGAGTAGCAGTGTTATCTGGGCTGTGTTGTGTTTTTAAGGGCTTGCGTGAGGCACTTAGGAGGGCATAGTATCCAGTGATTGACTGTGGAGGGGTGAGGTTGGTAGGTCGAGGCAGATCAGGGGGAGGAAATGGTCAGCCATCTCTAGTCGTTGGGGGCAAAATACAGGGCACTGTAGGGAAAAGAAGGACTAGTTCTAGCAGGAAACAGGGAGGGGCAGCCATGTTTTGGCCGGAAGCAAGGCAGTATGGGAAGGAGAAGGCTTAGTCCTGGTGGGAAGGAGAGCCATGTTTTGGTGTGAAGCAGTGCACCATGGGAAGGAGAAGGTTGGGTTATGGCTGGAACAACATTTTTGAGTTTTTCTGAGCTGGCCAGACCTATTAATAAGTACATAAAAACTAAAATGTTCAGTATCTTTGGCCAGTGGAGAAATGCACATTAGAACAACACTGAAATTCTATCTTTCTCCATAAAGAAGGGCATCTATGAAAAGCTCAAAAAAACAGCAAATGCTGGTGGGACTATAGGGCAAATGGAATCCTTATTGTTGTTGGGAATGTAAAGTAGTGTGACCACCGTGGAAATCAGTATGGAAAAGTCTTTAAAACTCTAAAAATAGCAGTTCCATTTAACCAGCTATTTTTCTTCAGGTTTTTATCTCAAAACAGTTGAACCTTTAAACCATAATACTAGGTGAAGTAAATCACACACAAAAGGTTAAATATCACATGGTTTCTCTTATATGAGAAACCCAAAGTGTAAATAGTGTAAAAAGCAAAATAAAAGTCTGATAATAGGAAACAGTTAGGTAGTCCTTTTGCAGATGGGAAGGGATTTGAGAAATGAAAAGAGGGAGGGAAGGGAAAGTGAAAAGTTAAGATGCAATATGTACATGTACTCACTCACATGAATATATTCATTACATATAACATAGATGTGCTAATTTTCAAAAAAAAATTTTTTAATAAAATCAAGAGACCAAAATAGTATAGGATGATGGTTAAAAATATGTACCCTGGGAGAATTTATAAATCTCACTTTCTTCATAACTTCACTGTTTTGTAAAGATATATTAAGAGGCATGCTAATAGTACTTTATGTTCCTAACACATAACATTTAAAGAATGTTTACTCTTGGTGCTGTCATAATTACTATTTTTTGTTTATGTGAGTACCTGTTTGCCGTACATAGTGATTACATTGATAGTGGGAAGCTGACGCATGTTCATAACGTGTCCTGATTCTTTTACATCCCCCTCCCCTTCTCTCCCATCGCCTTCCCTGGCAGCTGTATCTTTCTTTCCCCCGGAACCTCCTCCCTCCTTCCCTTGATTCCTTCCCTTCTGAGAAAGATCCATCTCTGTTCATTCTGTTGGTTTTTTGTGTTGCTGTTGTGCTTTTTAATTGGGTTATGATCCTACTTATTGATTCTTGGTACAATTTTCTATACAACCGGGGTTCTGTACATAAAGTCTTTATCTAAATTTATGATCTCAAGAGTTATATCTAATCTTCTCACAGATGGTTTCAGTTTTAATATTTAAACTTATGATTCATTTTGATTTTGGTTTACTACATGGTGAGAGACGCAGATCTAGAGCTAGATCTTTGATCATTGTCATAATTACTGTTAATAGTCATTTAGCATGCCTTACGATTAATAAAATATGAAGCATACAGTAGTCAGTAAAAATGCATTAATTAATTGAGTCATGTAGGCTTGGATCCCTACCCATTCATCTCATTCTGTACATTTCTTTCATGAAGTACCCATAAGAACTGTAATCGGTTACCTGGGGAGAAATATGTATTCAATGTCTCTTACACTAAATAGCAAGCTCCATCATATCAGGGACAATGTCAGTCTTGTTTACTCCCCTACCTTCAAGACTAGTACGTGTCTGACATGATAAATATTTGAATAAACAGCATGAGTCATTCATATTTCCTTGATTGGAGCAGACTAAACTAGTGTTCACACACTCTTTATCTTGTATCAAATGATGTCAATAAAACTATCATATTTAAGAGCTCTTCAATTGTGGATTATTTTTCAGACAATTTTCTTGTCTTGGAGAATCCAGTATACCCTTCATTTCTTGTCACAGTAATATATCTAAGTATGTCACCAGTCTAAAATGACAGCTAACAATCCATCTTTTCCTTGTCACAGCTCTAGCTGCAGTATTTGACAAATTAAATTGTGAATCTCACATGTAAACAAAAATAGTAAAAGGAATGACAACATGGTAGAATTCCTTTTTAATATTATGGGATTTTCAAATTGCAATATTGCTAAAGGAGAAGGGTAAAGTGAAAACATAAGTTGAGTAGAGTTGTGACAGAAGAAAGGGAGAACACAGTTAACATTTTTTAAAAAATCAAATCAGTTTATAATCCTCCTTGTGCAAGGAAGTGTAAATGAAAGGAACTGAATCAACTTAGTGTCTGACATGTGCAAGGATCTGAAATTGCAAGAAGGTTCCCCATATATCAGCCCACACTGATCGAAGAAGAATCGGAACATAAGCTTCTCTCTATAAAATATGCTTCTCTCCACGGGCCTCTCAGATAGCTGTCAAGGGTTAACCAACAGCCTCCAGGCTGGCACTGTGCCTGGGCCACTCTCCGCGAAAGCAGCTGTGTAAGCAACAGACTCTGTAACCTTCAGCGCAGCTGTTGGGAGCAGCAGAGAATGAGGGTCATGTCAGCATTTTTACAGGGAAAAATTCAAAGTAAAGCTTCTTGTGGTATGTCCTGTATCTCTGAAAGTCCTGCATCGTGGCAACCGGACCAGAAAAGTCAACTGTCCTCAGGATACTCTTAAGAATAGCCCACATTAAGGGATCCAAAATCACCGTTTCTATACCTGGGGAAAGAGCAGTTTGAACAGAGTAGAGTCTTAAGTGTGTTTTGCACTGCCGTGCTGGATTCTCTTCAGTAATATATGTAAGATCCTTCACATTATGTCCATGGAGTGAATAGTCATAGTCTGTTCCATCCAAAGTATTACCTGTTCCCGAGATGTGTCACTTCTTCTATTTAGTCACATGCTTCTGAATGAGATTGTCATTTGCTTATGAATTCCTGCTGGTCACTGGCATGGACAGGCCAGGGGGTGCTTCTCATGCAGAATCAGGATTTGTGAAAGTACCTCCTGTCCTGCACACAATGCATATCTCCAAGACAGAGTGTCTGATTTGGGTCGCGGTGATCCAAACTTTTCCCTAGGCTCCAGTGTTTGCAGCTCAGGACTAGAGAGGGGCTTTCAGTGCCTCCCCACGTGCTGGGGAGGAATGGGAAGAAATGCCACCAGCTCTGTTTCCTGTGGTGAGAGAATGAAAGCAGCATGCAGAGAAAACAAAGACGACTAGTGTCTGTCCGGTCCGTATTCTAGTCAGCCCTAAGCCTAAAGCCAGCTGGAGTGTGAGATTCTACTTGGTCATATGCGCACTGACACCTCGGAACAATTCAGCAGGTGAAGAAAACCCTCAGTGGATTCACTGTCCAGATTTTAGAGCTCTGCACTCACAATTCTTAGCCTAAAGAACACATTTGTGTTTTTATGTCAAATACTTACAAGTGTGTAAGCGTCCAATGATGCTTTGTCAGGTACATAAGATTTCTTTTTAAAAATTAATAAAGTTATATAGTGTTAGAAATAAACTGTAAAATCCGGTAGGTATGGATGACAGAATATCAGATGCTGAAAAGCAATAGACATTATATGAAAAAGACACCTGTGGGCAACCTTTTCCACAAAGAAAACAATTCTGAATTGCAAAAATGAGTTAAACTACAGTGCCTAAAATCTACATTAAAATTGTTGCTATATCTGTGTGGGTGCCCAAACAAATACATTTACATGTTGTCGGACTATTTTTGTGGAGAATTTTACATACATCCAAAGGAAGAACATACACATATATACATATTATATCCATAGTCATTGTATTGTATCTATATAATAGTATATATTGTATCTATTAATAGTAAAATGCATCCAAGCCCTATAAAGCTGTAATACAATAATCTCGGCATCTAAGAGTCAAAATCTGCTCCACCCTCCAGGATTACTCAAAAGTGTGAAAGGAACCAAGCTCATCTGCAGTGTTTTTCTCACGAGCACAGGACCTGTGTATCCCCCACATGTAACTGAGAACACATTTCTTCAGAAACTGTCCTGGCAAATGAACTGCGTCCCTCCCTGGACTTTTATAAATTGTGCTGCTTGTTAAATTTCCCATGCTAGCTAGTGTTTCTACTTTTCCTGCTAAAATATGAGATTTTCAAGGGCAGAAATTATTTTGAAAAACAGTGTTAACCAAATAGATTGTCCTCTCCTCAAGAACCAAATTAAGTAAATGAGTCAAAATTCAGTAGATAAAAAGTTACATATTAGAGAAGTTTCTTGTGTTTTTGTTTTCTGTGGCTAAAAGCATTGACTGTTTTTTTTTAAGTAGGACCATAGTAAGAAATACAATGTATTTTATTTTGCCACACAGTACGCACGGAGAAAGATGAATAAAAACTTCAAAAGACAGTATTATTCTTAAAATATGTGGCCAGTTGCATTTCCATTTTAATCTATTTTTCTATCTTTTCCTTCTCTCCTTCTAACTTCTTCTCTTTCCTTATAAGACCGGTTGTGATCTAGTGAGATAATCTCATGTCCCCCAAATCAATCCTGACTTACAGTTTGACAACAGTGCTTTAACTCTGCCTTGATACAGGCAAATCAGAGAAATGAAGTTGATTGAAATCCTTCAAATGAGCCAGTTATTCTATATGATGATTTACTTTTTTTCTTTTTTTTAGGTTTTTTTGAGATAGGGTCTAGCTTTGAGGTTCAGGCTGGCCCTGAGCTCAGCCTCCAACTCACATCACAGCAATCCTCCTGCCTCTGCCTCCCGAGTGCTGGGATGACAGGCGTGAGCCACCACACCCGGGACTGTGGTATGTAGTACTGATTGCTGCTGGGGTGAGTGTCCACGCCCAGTATTGTATGTGGTTACCGGGGATCAAACCCGAGCCCTTGTGCTTGCAAGACAGGTGCCGGAATCACTGAGCTAACCCCCCGGCCCCTATGCTGATTTATTTTTTGATCACAGCTATAACATTAAGAGCCATTAGAGCTCACAGGCAAAATTTAGAGAAATAGTCTCTCAGAATATTTTCCATCCATCAATTACAGTAACTTTAAAGTAAACAAAACTTTGGGAGATCTATGCATCCCTTTAACAGTGATTTGCTGAGCACTGCGTTTTAGGAACTGAAGCTACAGAGGTGAATGAAATGTACAAAGTCCCTGTCCTCATGGGTTTTACATGTGGTTGAGGGCATTAGAGAAGACATATAGATGTACAGCAGCAGGAAGTCCCAGACTTCCGAGTGATCGTGCTGTGAGCTTTCACAGAGAAGAACAGACCTCAGGTTAGGAACATTTATAAATGTGAACAAATTGCAGAAATAGCTCCAGTGTCTGCAAGACACTGTCACAGCTGTGCTGCTCTGTGCTTATTATGTCCAGTGCAATGATGCACAGTAGTACAGTGCACCGTTGGGGCCCAGGATGTCCACAAGCACTTCGGTAAACCCTGTCTCAAAAACAAAACAGAACAAAAAGAGATGGAGAGCTCCCTGCAAAGTCCCTAGGGTCAAGTTCCAGTACTGAAAAATAAATAAGCAAAATGACAATAATAACTACTACCAGAGATGGTTGGTTAGGGTTAAGTAGAAGGAACAAGTGCCTACTAGGTGATTATACTTAACGATAATGTATATCTCAAAATAGTTACAAGAGAATTAAAATATAAACATTTGGGTGACAGATATACCTATTAGCCTGACTGATTATTCCACAATGTTCCTGTGTATCAAAACATCAAATTGGGTTCCATAAATATATACAATTATTATTTGCCAATTAGAAATAGATTCTTACAAGGGGAAGGAGATGTAACTAGAACTTTTGCATTAAATTCTAGTCTTCTGTGAGTCAATGGCACACAGCAAAATAATTAATAATTAGGCAGAAATGAGACTTAAAGAAGCTGAGCCTGGGCCTGATCCGTGCTACTCTGGGCAGCAACACCCGGGACCCTAGCCTGCCACACCTTTTCTGCCCCCAGATCCAAGCTGGCTACATCTTTCATTCAATACATTCTCAAAGACTGGAGAGGCCAACAGTAGAGAAGTTTTCCTAGAAAAGTAATGTAGATGAAGATCCCGTAGGGCAAGACAGTCAGCAATAGTCCTTGAGAAGTTAGGTAGATCCGGTGCAGTTCTCCTCTGAAGCATCACAGCATGTGGGACCATTGAGTCCCTGTTGCTACCAGAGGTGAAGACAAGAGCTAAGTCCAAAGCCCGTCTGCAGGCGGGAAGGCCTGGTCAGTTTTGACCTTGCATTTCCCAACAGGGTGGTTCCCAACACCAGCGTGCAGGAGAGCTGGGAGAGAGGATGTGGGGGACGTAAGTGCAAAATATTTTTAAAATGTTCACTCTCATTGCAATGGCAAAGAGAGACACAATGAAAACAAGAAGGTAAGAGGGAGCAAGAAAATGGGCAAGATAATATTTTCTAGCTTGTTTTTAAGACAGGAAACAGGAGAAGCAAAGGAAAAGAGTTTCAAGATGCAGTAACGTGTTAATGATTTCACAAGATCAGACTTGAGTGCAGTCGGGAGGATAGATAAGGAATGAAGTATTGCGTTGTTAAGAATGCTTTGAGGTAATGCAATATGTATCAAGGAAAGTATAGAGACTTAGATGGAATACAAAAGTAAGCTTTCAATATCTAGAGTGCTACAGTAGAGAAGAGGAACAAGATTTGTTTTAAACTTCCACCATAGACCAAGAATTCACTTGAACTCTACAGACAGAATTCCCTTTAAAATAAGAAAGAGCAGTCTAACAGTGAAAGTTATTTGAAAACAGAATGACTTCCCCTTGGAGAGGGTGACTTTCTTACTAAAAGCACTTAGAGAAACATTTTTTGTTTGTTTGCTTGTTTGTTTTGAAACAGGGTCTCACTTTGTAGTTCAGGCTGGCCCTGAGCTGAGCCTCAAACTCACATCACAGCAATCCTCCTGCCTCTGCCTCCTGAGTGCTGGGATGACAGGCGTGAGCCACCATGCCCGGCACTGTGGTATGTGGTACTGATTGCTGCTGGGCCCAGTCTCCATGCCCAGTTTTGTATGTGGTTACCAGGGATCGAACACAGGCCCTTGCGCTTGCAAGAAAGGCTCCGGAACCACCAAGCCAAATCCCTGGCCCTCAGAGAAACATTTACATGGCAAGTCCTGTATAAATAAGGAGTTCCTGTGGCATCGGTGGGAATTTTAACTATGCTAAAATTCTGTGATATGTCCTGTACTGTCTGTTTCTTTGGTAAACCATTGAAGTATAGTGTTGCTTTCAGTGAGGAAAATTTTCTTTCTATTGTTTACATCTTCAAGCCTTTTTGTTGTTGATGGTGTTATTATTATTATTATTGTTATTATTACTATTAATAGAAGAGGTGGAAAGTAGATCACTGCTTACATTTCTAGCATTATGAAAATAATTGGTGGTTGGACCAAGGATTTAGCTCAGTGATTCCAGGCCCTGCCTTCCAAACACCAGGTCTCTAGTTCAATCCTTGGTAACTACATACCACAGTGCTGGACATGGTGACTCACACCTGTCATCCCAGCACTCAAGAGGCAGAGGCAGGAGGATTGCTGTAAATTTTAGGCTGAGCTCAGGACCAGCCTGAACTACAAAGTGAGACACTGTTAAAAAAAAAAAAAGTTGATGGTTACCATTTAAACTTAAAATCAGGGATTCTAAATTCTTGTATTTTTTTATATCATTGTTCTAAATCTCCACTCATTTTTCTTTCCTTACATGAGTTTGACAACATAAACAAGTGACTAGATTTTCCTCTTCTGCTAATGAATCCTTTCATTACATCTTTTCATCACTACTGCCTGTTGGGAGGGTTCGTTCAGTACATCCAGTCTGCAGGTACCATCTCGACTTCACAAGCCACGTGTCTCCCCCACATCATAAATATTACTTCCAAAGCAGAGGAATCAAACTTCAATAAATGTATGAGAGAAGTACCACGAAGACAAGCATGTATCTCAACAGTTTCCAGGTCAGTTCTACAGAGGCTTGACCTGTTCTTTCTTCTCGTAGCTTAAAGACACCAGCACGATCTGATCATTGCCTAGTCTCTCTGCTGAGAATGACCAAACCATTGAAAACAGAGCCAGAACTAAAGCCCCCTCTCTTCCCAAGAAGATAAACACGATTTACTAATGCAAATGTTCGCTTTTCAGCCACCGGTTAGGAGGCCAACCCCAGGCCCCACCACGCACTCTGGAGATGATACCGCCCGTCGCACCTGTCATGGGAACAGTTGGCCCAGGGACCCTGTGGATTGTCATCAGGGCGTGGCCTTCACAGAACTGCTCTTTCCTCTCAGGATCCAGTCCACTGCCATAGCTAGTGCTGTGTAAAACCTGATTTAAAGCGAGGCTTTGCAGAGTCATATGAGACTGGCCTCCCCCATCTTTTATGATGAACTTAAGAAACAAAGTATTGACCTTTTATTCTTAGCTTTTGAATTCAGAAAGGTGATGTTTAGGTTGCTTCTGGTGTTTAACTTGAATTGCAAAGAAGGAGCTTCTTTATCTGTGGTTTTCCTCTCTGTAGTTTCAGTTGTCTACGGTTGACAAGGGTGAGGGCAGCACAGTAAGATATTTTGAGAGAGAATATGTGCAGTGACGTAACTTTTACTACAGGATCCTGCTATAATTTTTTAGTTTTATTATTGTTTGTTGCTAATTTCTGGCTGAGCCTAATTTATAAGTTAAACTTTATTAAAGTTATAAATTTTTGTGTAGGAAAAAAGCCTAGTGTGTATAGGATACTATCCGGAGTTTCAGATGTCCACGTGGTGTCTCAGAATGTATCCACAGATCAGTGAGGGGCTATTGTGTGTGGGTTTGCTTTGCCCAAATGTCTTTTCCTTCATGTACTTTTATGAGACTCAGGCAAATGCAGTAATTAATGCATAATTATATATATATATATACACATATTATATATGTAATTATATGTATGCATATTATATATGTAATTATATATACATGTATTTATGGAGGTGACTATGTATACATTTTTGGATGCTCAGCTCTGAAGCTTTGATTAAAGTAGCAATGCATTTTGACACCGTTTCACATGATGGTTGGCATGCACATATATAGGAACATATCAGAAGAGAATGGAAGAAAGTATGCCAAGTCCAGTGCACTGCTAAGAAGTGATTTGAAAAGAAGCAGTTTTTTTATATGAAAGTTGTAGGTTGCCATTGTCTGTGTCCTTCTCAAAAAGTTGAAGGTTAATAAAGTTTATAAAGAGTATAGTAATGGCAGAGTTCTGAGGTTCTATGATGTTTCTCAAAAATAATTCATAAGTGGTATGTATAGCAATGTATTTCAAAAGTCACTATACTTATTTATCTCGTCTTGTAGAATACCAAATAATCTTCAAATTGGTTTTTAAATTTACTTGTAATCTAATTGTGGCATTTGAGTTAAAGTAAAAGTTTTTTTTTTTTTTTTTTTTTTTTTTCTGCCTTGAAGCTATGGTGTCAACCCAGGGCTCTGTGACTGTCAGGCAGGTATTCTACCACTGCATAGCCTTCAGAGAATTTTCAACAGAGTTATTTTTCCTCAAAATACTTGGAAGAACTAGTTTGAAAACGAGTGTACGGTGGAAAAGAGAATTTATTTCTGACTCAGTGTCTGAGTACTTTGCTGAATCCGTGAATGTGTTCTATTTCTTTTTCTAAGGATAGGGCAGGAGAAATCTTGAGATGGCTTCCGAAGTCGGGCTATCTACAGCAGGCCACTAGGAGGCAGCATAGAACCAAGAATCAGGACATGCGCACTCCTAGCTGTGTTACCTTGGTTATTAGCCAAGGTCTCTGGGCCACAGGCTTTGCTATAGCTACTATCGTTGTTGTTTTAAAACTGTTCGACTCAACAAAGGACCTGAGTGGCTGGAGAATATGAGTTAGAAATGGAGGGTGAGTCACCACGGGTTTATTTACTTGACAGAAGATGGCAGATCTTGGAGCCTCTGAATTCAAAGGCACAGTGGCTTGGTCCAAGTGCAGTGACAGGATAGAGCGGATTGTGGGAGGGAGGAGGTCACTCGGTTTTCCTCCTTACATCTAATGAAGGATGGCCGATTCTTGGGGTAGGGTTTGTACAGATAAATATTCTGTTAAATTGTGAGAAGACATTGCTGTCTTGGAAATTGGAACACTCATATCTGTGATCAGAGCCTCCTCCCCCTCTGGGCAGACCCACATGAAAAGCAAAAACAGTCAGAGGGCTGATAACTGTCAGTGCCTGAGTATAATACACCTGTCTCCCACCGACATGATCTTAGTGGAAAAGCCACAATATTTGAAGTCTAGTAGCTAAGAATCTTTTCCTCTCTGTTGATGCTGCCCACCAGCACTGTTTGCAACACTGGTTTCATCCACAAGCCTGGGAATCCATTCTTTAGGGCGTGCAACTTAAAAAGAGTGAGGATAAATCATCCTCCATTGCTGTTTTGTGTTTGTGTCTGTGATTCTGTGGAATCACCAAGCAGTGGCATGATGTGGCGCCAGACTCTTGGCACTGTACTCAGACTGCTTGGGTCCAGATCTTGGCACCGTGACTTCCTGGGTAAGCTGGGAAAATGATTTCACCTCTCGTGATGCCACTTTCTTTACCACTAAAGGGAGAAAACAGTAGTGTCTATTTTTCAAAGTTATCATCTAGAGTAAATAAATTAATACACGTAAAGCATCTCACAGAGTGCTTGCCATGTAGTATGCACTCACATTTTATTGCCCATTTTCTTTGCAGCTTCTGTGTGCATCCTTAATGAGACTAATATAAGAATATGATATTATAGGGCCGGGGAGTTAGCTCAGTGGTTCCGGCGCCTTTCTCACAAGTGCAAGGACCCGGGTTCGATTCCCCGGTAGCCACATAACAATACTGGGTGTGGAGACCCACACCCAGCAGCAACCAGTACCACATACCACAGTCCCGGGCATGGTGGCTCAGGCCTGTAATCCCAGCACTCGGGAGGCAGAGGCAGGAGGATTGTGATGTGAGTATGAGGCTGAGCTCAGGGCCAGCCTGAACCACAAAGCGAGACCCTGTCTCCAAAAACCTAAAAAAAAAAAAAAAAAAGAATATGATATTATAACACAGCCAAATATCTAATATATATGATACTAAATCTTTAGCTGTAGTATTATTATTGCTATTATTGTGTCGAATCACAATGTTAAAATGAAACTTTTTAAAATTAATGAGCACATATTCTATAGGCACAGAGAATGTACCACTGGTACTACTGGTTGAAGTCTTTTTCAGCTTGGGGTATGGCATTCAAAGAGAGACAATAGTTAAATCACTTTCAAAACTGTGCTGAGGGAAAAAATGAGACCAGAAAATGAAAGCCTCAGGGACATGTTTTGAATGTACTAATAAAGTCCAAGTTTTCTACAGAAGTGTGTTAGGGTATGTTTGTATGGTCTTATTGTCCCGTAGAGTCAGAGGAATTAGAGAAAGAAATACGGATAAAACTTTGCAAAGTTAAAGTAGAGCGCAATTTTAAACCACATAGATGGAACTCATTTAGCAACTCTAACTAGACCCAATTGAATTGGCCTCTTTTATAGCTGTTTTCTAATCACTCAGTTCATGTAAAAGATACTATTCTCAAGCAATTTTTAAAACTAATCCTTTAAGGGCTTAAGACTTAATAAGCAGCAAAAGAAAGTGCACTTAAATGTGTAAATCACTCGTACAAATAATCAATAAAAGAATTTATTAGAGTATATAGTAGCCAATAAACACAATACTTAATCTTGAGTAAATGAATAATTTGTGAGGCCATCATGACTTTCAAAAAGTTTAGATCAGATGATAAATTTAGATCAATGCTTTGGGTAATTTCAGAATATTAAATAATAAAAATGAATTTTGAAGTTTTAAATATAAAAAGCATGATATATACTATGAAATCATGATTTTAATTATACTTTCTGTAACTGTTGGAGTATATCCACTGCCTTCTAATGCCAGTGTTTCAGATTTGAAGAAGCACTGCCAGACTATCTCTCTTTCTAGCATGTTCTCCATGTTTTGTTTTGTTTTGTTTTTGACACAGGGTCTCAAAATAGTTGACAGAGAAGAGGACCACCAAGCACTGACAGTCAAGGTCACGGGTAGCAGTGGCTTCCCTAGGTCTCCACCATTATAATTTGGCTCTCAGGTAAATAGGTTTAGAATCTCAATTAGATTCATTTGTCTGGATAATCAGGCTCTTGCAGCCTTGCATTAATCAAGTTATTCTAGATTGATACATTAATCTGAATCTCAACTAATTAAGTTGCACTGAAAACTCTGTACCCTTTCTTGTTTCTGTAATATGTACGCTTTGCTAAACTTCATATTTAGTCAGTGAATGGTTCAGTTTTACTCCCCATTGCATCAAGGTACCTAGTAAAGTTCTTTACACATAGCAGTCATTCAGTCAGTATTAATTAATTTAAAAAGAAGAAAATTAGACCAAGGAAGGGGTATATTTCTGAGTAAAGTCCTGGCTAAATCACAAAAGCATATGATTCTATCTATCACACTTTCTTTAGAGAACCTACCTATAATGATTAATACTAATTTTTAAGATTCAATATTTTTCCCTTGAGAAGAAAAACAATTGAATTCATCCAGAATCCTTCTTTGTCAGTCTTTTTGATTCCTTTTGTAACCTAGTCTTACCCTATCAGTTATACTATAATCTTTTTGAAGAACTCATTTTTCAGTAAAAACATTCACAAACTTTCAGAACTAATGTTCAGAAACTTAACCACGGTCAGCTTGCTTATGCTTCCCAGATCTTCATAGCGATGTACTTCATAGATACTTCTTGGTACATATTCTGTGTTCCTTGAAAGAATCTTTTACTATTTCAGAAACCTTTTCTTTATCTGTATTTATCATCTACATGGAGAATCTGAATGAGTAGCTAATGTTCCATTTTAGAGGATAATATGCTTCAACATCCACTGAAAGATAACTGCAATTACCTGTTGCCCACTACACCTACTAACAGGTAACAGCAACTCCATTTCAGTGGGGAAAAGGAATAATATCAATAAGGTGATAGAGTCAGGAAATCTATACTCTTCCCCCATCAAATTCACTGACTCAGTGAGAATTTATGGGCACATTCCCTTTGTGAGAAATCAGAAACTAATTGAAAGGCTCCTACAGTCCAGGAAAATGTGAGGCTGGACTTGCCAAAACCAGTGGGAGACTGAAGACATCCTGCTCGGCACTGTACAATCAAGAAGAGACTTTCTAGTCCCTAATTCACCCAGAGGAGGGCAGTTCACAATACCCGGACTTTTCTGAGGGGGACCCAGAGAGGACTGGCCCCTGCTTCACCACTACTCCAGCCTTGAATATCTTGGCACAATCTGACCACATCAGCCCTAAACAGACAAAACACAGAGCTGCCAATTTCTCCCCTAAGAGAAACAAGTCGCTAGAGGTCTAGAGCAGGTGATTGGTGGGATTCTCAGACCAGGTGATTGGTGGGAGTCTCAGACCAGGTGACTGGTCTAAGCCACTCCCTCAGTGACCTGCTTCTTCCAATGAGGCCCCATCTCCTAAATCTCCACTGTCTCCCAAGAGTATCATCAAATTATGATCCCCAAAGTCCATCAGGTTTTGAAAAAATGAGCATTTTGAGGGAATATCTGAGATCCTAACCATAACAAAAATAATGTTTTATGATTTACCTGACAGAGAATTAATAACTCTTGTGAGGATGTTCACTCAAGACAAGAGAATAATGCAGGAACAAAGTAAGAATTTTAACACAGAGCCAGAAAATATTAACAATGTACGAAACAGAAATCAAAAGAAATGGAGTTGAGAAACTCATCTGAAAAATTCGCTGCAGGACTTTGACAGAAGACCAGATCAAGCAGAAGAAACTGGTGAACTGAAGGACAGCGCATTGGAAATAATTAATTCAGAGAAGCAAAAAGAAGAACAAAAAGGAAGAAGGAAATCTTATTAGACTTATAGGACCAAGCTGGCCAAGTACATCTATGAGAAGTTCAAAATAAAAAGTGAGAAATGAAGAAGAGAAAGTTGATGCAAAGACATTATGGCCGAAAACGCCAATATAGGAGCACTAGTTTGAATCTGGAATGTTTCCCAGAGGTTCCTAGTTTTAAGGCTTAGTTTCCAGGCTGGAGTTATTGAAAGATGGTAGAAACTTTAAGAGGTTGGGCTTTGGAGGAGATCTGAGATCAATGGGAGTGTGCTTAGGATTGTGGAGCTAGGAATGGTGGTGTGTGCCTACAACCTCAGCTACTCTGGAAGCAGGGACATAAGAACCCCAAGTTTGATGGCAACCTGGGCAAGTTAATAAGACTTTATCTCAAATTTTTAAAAATAAATACAAATTTAAAATGGCAGAGGAAGTAGCTCAACACTCCCTGGGTTCAATGCCCAGAAAAAAATAAATAAATAAAGATTGTGGGATCCTGGTCTCTTTCACCACATTTCAGCTTGGAAACACGGTACCCTTATATGCCCAAAATGTGGGATCAATTGGTCATGGAATGAAAACTTTCTAATTGATAACCAAACTGAAATCTTCTTTCAGAGTTGATTCATTTTAGGTAAGTTTTTTTTATAGTCACAGAAAGTTGACTAATACACAGGGAAAGGAAATAGACATACAGAACCACAAATCCCTAAGTATACCAAAAGAAATTCTCATGGAAACTATTGTAATGAATTTATCAAAAGTCAAACAGAAATAGAATTTTGAAATCCCAAGAAAGAAGCAATTTGTCATATACAAAAGATCTTACATTAGACTATCAGCAGATTTTTTCAGCAGAAACATTGCAAGTAAGAAGGAAGTGGGATAGTATAGTCAATGTGCAACAGGCAAAAACTGTCAACCAAATACTATACCCAAAGCTCTTCCTCAGAAAAAAAGAAGCAAGACTTTCCCAAACCAAAAATGACTGACAGTTTGCCACCAAACTTGCCTTAAGAAGTGCTCAAAGAAGTGCTTCAAGCTGAAGTGAAAGGATCCTAAACAGTAATACAGTAGCAGAAGAGGATATGAGACTTGTTGGTATGGGTTCCATAACTTATAGCCGATTTCTTACATGCTTCTCCCGCCATTGTCATTTCTGATGACTGATCTCCATTTATGTGGGTTGAGACAAGGCTTCACTCTGTAGTCCAGGCTGGCTTTAAATTCACAGTGATCCTCCTGCCTCAGTTTTCCCAGTGCCGGGATTACAGGTGTGCTCCACTCAAAGTATTTATGAGTAGGAAGCACTGGTCATTTACCCTCTACCACCTTGAAGGTTAAACTGAAAAGAGAATGTGGCTAACTAAGTAGGCCAAGTAGCAGCTGACTGGTGGACAGTAACCAAAGCATCACATTCATGTTCTGGTTCTTTAAAAAGTTATTATTTGAGAAGAGCAGATTTTGCAGAGTAACTAATATAGAAAAATTCAATTCTCACTCATATTTAGTTGAGAAATAACATTAAAAATACAATCTTCCTTGTGCACCCATGTTCATAGCAGCCCAATTTGTGATTGCTACATCTTGGAAACAACCCAAGTGTCCATCAACTGGAGACTGGATAAAAAAGCTGTGGTTCTTCTACAGGATGGAGTATTACTCTGCCATAAAAAATGATAAGCTTGAATCATTTCTACTTAAATGAACATACCTTGAGGATATCCTCATAAGTGAAATAAAAAGGTCACAGATAGGTACTTATCACATCTTTTCTCTGGTATGAGAAAATAAGATGTAAATGAGTCCTAGAATTGTATGTTATATATTGTGAAATAGAAAATTCTCAAAGTAAAATTGGGCGAAGGGAGAAAAATAATGAGATTATAACAAAAAAGTAAACAAATTTTATGTATATGGGGGGATGGTAGGGTGGGTAGGGCTATGGGAAAAAATGAGAATTAAGTTGTGTCTTATACTGGTACAAATTCCCATTATGGAGTGCAATCATGATGCATGTATGTAATGTACCAATAAAGATTTAAATAAATAAAAATAAAAATACAGTATTCTTCTATATGTGTTTATTATATGTACCTGTGGAGCTAACCAGAATCTGGAACTATGTATATAAACTATGATAAAGTCTAGATTTATCTGAATTAAGGTGGTAATTTTCACCTAATCCCAAATCCAAGTTCAATGTCCAGACCACATCCAAAAATCTTCAGTACTTTTTGAAAGATCTTTTTATAATAGAAGTTCTAGTAGAAACTACTAGAATCATTCCTTTGGAGACTTTCAGCACAAGATGTTTGACTCAGCTTCTTAGAGTTTCTAGAATCCCCAAGGATTCTAGATTTTTAAATTTGACAAGGAATGGTCTACTGATATTCAGCCCCCTATTCACTGAAACCACAACCAAATTTCAGAGATAAAAATATTTATCTTTGATAGACTATAATGCTAAGATTAGGATATTAGAAGAATTTGTTTTCGTTGTATATGCTGTGCTCAGTTACTCTTCTCCCTGCTGAGACAAGTTATTCAACACTGAAAGTTCAAGGAGGAAAGATCTATTTCAACTCACAGTTTGGAAAGGTTTCGGTCTACAATTGGCTGGCTGCAAGGCAGAATGGCATGTGGAGGATCATCGTGGAGGAGAAACGGGCTATGGCAGAGCTGGGCAGGCAGGATGCAGCCACCAATGAAGCAGCAAGCAGCAAGCAACTGGAGCAGTCCTCTTTCTGACCCTTGTAGTCTATACATTCACTGCCAGGGTGGAGCAGCTTAATTCTACCATCCTGCCTTTAATTCCTGCATCACATCCTTAACCTCAGATCCAACCACTCATGAAAAGCCCAACTTTGGGGCCATATAAGGCTTTGGAGGGACATGTAGACCCAGCCATAACATCCTGTTATCTACTTCAAATGGTTAAATATTATCTGTATTCATTTTTCAGAGAGAATAGTGGACTTTTAAACATTACAAAAAAGAAAAATAACCTTTTATACTCAATTTGCAAATTCCCATAATTGAGCAAAATCATTACTTACTATTACTTGCATAGGTATTAAAAATGCAAATCTCATCCTGCTACCATTGGGGGCTGAGGGTTATCCAGGAATATTTCGTGTAAAAAGCTTAAGGACAAATCCTTCATGCTAAATCTCAGCCCAAACCAAGACTATTCATGTCTGAAAATGAGTTCTACTTAACTGACAATTGAAGACTTCCTGATGCTCATTAGTTTGCCAAAACAGCTCCACCATACCCTGCTTAGGAAATGTGCAGTGGACAAAGGTGGACATCTGATGATGTCCCTGGAAATGTCCAGGAACATTGTGGACTTTTAACTCTCCTAGGGCACAACCTCAAATGTGACACTGAGCTAGGAGAGTGCACAGTGCCCTTCCGGGAGAATGCACGGAACTCGCAGGAGCCTCCCCTTCTTACTTGCTTTCCCAGAAATGCCCCTGGTAAGGCTGTTACTATCATCCCTATTGTTAATGATAAGATGATAAAAATATTGAGAATTATAGTCATTGTGGTGATATTAATAATTATTAATAGTCATCAAATGTTGGTTCTGACCACTTCATTCCCTGACATTTTACAGATATATTATCACACTTATTAAATTTTATTTTTCTCAGCCTATAGATGAGGAAATATAGGCCTAGAGAATTAAAAAATGGCTTAAGCTTTCCCAGCAATTAAGTGACCAAATTGGTATTGCACTTGAGTCTTGAGTCTAATTTCTTAATCTACCCTTTCAGCCTCTCTAATCTTCAACCTCTAATTGCCAGTAGGGGAATTGGTCATATGATACATGCCCACAAGAGAATCTTGCACTTAGATTTCTAAAAATCTCACTAGACTGCTTTTACATTGAGCCTTTAGTCAGTCTTGAGTTATCCAGGGGAACAAATGTATATTGAGTCTCTTGGGTCACTTACATTTATGCTATGCTAAACTTTTTATCTCTTTTTATCTCTTTAGGACTATCAGAAGAGAACCAAAGAAACTGAGAGGCAAAAGGTGGATCAGTCAATTGTGTTACTATCGTAGCTTTGGGTAGAGTTGACCGAGTTTGAAACTAATGTATAGGACTAAGCTTCAGGATTATCTACTTCTTTAGTATTTCATCCATCTGGATATAACAAGGTGAGTCAACCAGTAGCCGAATTTCACAATTATGATGTGAGTACTAAAGGAAAAACTTCATAGATAATACTTGTATTGTTTCCCTAACAACATTTGTTTTATATTTTCATCGTGTGGTTGGAATTCTGCAAGTATAGTTATGAATAGCATTTAATTGCCATAAAGCCATCGTTTTCCAACTTCTATTCAAGTGTTTTAAGATGTTCATAAGCAAATGAATAGAATTGCTAACAGAATTGCTTTCCTATCTATTTTCCCTGTGTTCATATCTACTTCTCTATAGAGCTTTTCTTAACCATC
This sequence comes from Petromus typicus, assembly GCA_004026965.1. Lineage (NCBI taxonomy): Eukaryota > Metazoa > Chordata > Mammalia > Rodentia > Petromuridae > Petromus > Petromus typicus. The sequence goes on from PVIR01008681.1 coordinate 37,477, forward strand.
AACATTACTCATACGGAAAAGATATGCAGGCCAACATCAGTTGACCTTATTTTTAAGGCTCTCTAGAGAAGAAAATTCACAGTCTCCCTTGTTACTTCTTCCCTGAGCTTTTCAGCATGCACTGAAGGATCTGCCCTCTGAATCCTACTCCCACGGGTGACTGCATTTGATCCTGCCCCCACCCACAGGATATGGAGAGTAGTTGGTCATGGGAAGGGTTAATTTATATACCATGAGTGTCCTGAGTTTTATACAGAGAGAGAAGATCCAAAAATTAAACTTTAATAGGCTTCCCGATGTGGGCAGCAATCAAAGGTTTTCTCTATAGTAACAATTACACACCTCACTGATCTGAGATCAAATATTTATGGCGTGGCCTACATGCTAGAGAACTAGCATTTTGCTAGTTATTGTGATTACCAGGGAAATTCAATAGAGGGCAAAAGAGACTAAAAATGTCATTTCGCAGGGCAAACTGAAAGAGAAAGCAATAACAAGCCTGGAAGAAAGTACGTACAATAGGAAGTAAGTCTAAATGGAAATAAAATACTGTACTTGAGTAGATTTTTTAGGGCTATAATTTTAACTTCTACTAAAGCACTGTCATTTTGCCTATCATTGAAACGTACAAAGGAGACGAAGACGCCTGACGCCAGCAGGCAACAAAAGCTCTTCCTCTCTTCCTAGAAGTACTTTCACTTCTAGAAGTATATTATTTGAATAAGAGTCTCCCATTATGCCTTAGGGAAAATGTAACCATTTTTTAAAATGAAATATAAATTATTCTTCCCTTTGGAAAAACATTTCCTTTGATGTTGCTAACATGGCAACCAGTAATTGAAAGAATTCTGTCCATGCAGGGCCTATCAGACAATACCAACATCTCATCCCTCTTGGAAGACTAGTTAGATTTGCATTGCCATCAATATCACCACCTCCATTATTACCCAATTATTAACCATCATGGGAGCTTTGGAGATATAGTCTTGCAGTCAGTGCCTCTACAGGAGGTAATTTTTGGGAATTATTGCAAAGCCTCCTTTGAAAAATTTATGATTTAATAACTAATGTTAAATTATTATATGACCTGTTTTTTTATGACCTTCTCTGTTCATATTTCTAGTGATTTTCCTGATTTTGGAGAAGCTGTAACATTCTGTCATTTTTGCTCCTTAGGTTCCAAATATACCATCCAGCTGGCCTTTGTAGTTTCCAAACTCCACTGGGGCCTCTGAGTGGGGATGGGCTTAGGGCAAAGTGCTCGAAAAGTCCAGAGTGGCAAGAGGGGCTGAGACAAAGCAGGAAGACTAAGGTTCCCAAGCGGGCACGACTGGAGGGCAGTTGATCTCGAGCTGGCATGAACTTTAGGATGGAAGGAGCGAAGACTGTTGCTGGGTATGTGGTGGGGACATATAAAGATGAGAAGAAGGAGCGTGTCCAAATTAAAACTAAAACTGGGCTGGAAATAGAGTTCAGTCCAAAGGCTGTGGGTTCAATACCTAAGTCCTAGAAATAAAAAGTTGTAGCAAGATGTGCATCACAAATTAAGATGCATGTTCATGTGGGAGCTGCTGAAGATCTCCAGAACAGAGAAGTTACAGGCTGAAAGCGGTGTTCAGAAAAGATCAACGTGGAAGCTAAGCTATTACGGCTCGTCTTCCAGGCTCCGTGGACTGTGGGAATCTCAAACTTCCACAGATACGGTTTAGCAGCACCTGTGGTTTCACGGGGTCCAGTCCTCCTCCCAAGTCTAGAACTTTTCCCTTTCCTAACTCCACTCAAGCCCTTCCTGCTCCATTGAAGAGACCAAACCTCATCTCTACAGCGTGGAATGGAATCAGCGCTCTCTCCTCTACTGTCAATAGTTACAGAATAAAATCTGCTCGATCGTGGAGGTAAAGAAAACAAACGGAGACTCAATTTCTCTTACCATTCTCACACCACAAACCACTTCTGTCAGATGTGGGGAATGAAAGATTTTCCCCCACGCCCAGCTAGCAATCAGTTCTGTGCTGGGTGACCTGTGGTTGAATTCAATTCTGACACCATCTTCCCAGAGATAGCAGGTCACACAGGTTGTGGGCTCCATCTCTGATAACTCCCCCTCCACTTCAGATGCAGTGGCACAAACCTGGTGGTTCTGATAGACCAGCTATAGATTGAGATTCACACAACTCCCACCATAATTTCAATTAACTTGCTCAGCGGCCCACGGAACTCACTCTTTATTTACTGGTTTATTGTAAGTAATTAGGTGAAAGAAAAACCGTGATGGTAAAAAAAAAAGAAAGAAAGAAAGCTTATGTATGTAGAGGGCAGAGGGATAGTAGGTAGACTGGGGAATAAGAAAATATGAGAATTAAGTCCTGTCATATACTGGTACAAATTCTCAATGTTGAGTGTGATCATGATGTGTATATAAAATGAACCAATAAAATCAATTTTTAAAAGAGTATTATAAAGAATACAGATAAAGAGACTAACAGGGCAGGACATGGGAAGGGTGTGGAAGCTCCACACCCTCTCCAGGTGTACCACCCTTGAGGTCAGCTATCAGGAAGCTCTCTGAACCCTGACCTGTCAGGTTTTTGGTGACTTTATTGCATAGGTGTGACTGAGGCAGGCACAACCGTGTAGAAAGGGGAGTGGGAAAAGGAATCTGATCTAATGTAGCAGACCAGGAAGCTCAGCTATTCTGATATTTTGGGCCTCTCTCTCTTCAGCATTCTGTATGGGGGGTGCTTATGATCTACTTACAGACAAGGTAAGTCAGAGGACTTCTTCATGTCCAGCCTTAAGACAGAAAGATACAGGACGGTTAGCGCGTCTGCGATCTGTTTTGGGAAGAGAAATTCTACTTTCTATAGCCTGTGCTGGGGAGGAGTTACGAGCCAGGAATGATGAAGGAAAACTAACATGTATGTAGCATCACATTGCACTGTTTTAACTCTGATGGGGTCTGAAGCATAAGCAAATTGAGGCATTGTATTTAAGAAAAAGAACACTGAGGGCCAGGATTTAGCTCACTGTTTTCAGCGTATGCCTTCCAATCACAAGGGCTGGGCTTCGATCCCTAATAACCACAGACAACAATACTGGGCGCAGAAACTGACACCCACCAGCAATCAGTGCCACATACCACAGTGCTGGCCATGGTGGCTCACACCTGTAATCCCAGCACTCAGGGGGCAGAGGCAGGAGGATTGCTGTGAGTTCGAGGTTCATCTGTGCTACATAGCAAGTTCAAGGCCAGCCTAAACTATAAACCAAGATTTTGTCTCAAAATAAAAATTTTAAAAAAGCATCTTGGTTTAATTGGATCAAGGATCACAAAGACAAGATTCAGGGACTGTGGTAATTACAGCAGGTAAAAGAGGGGAAAGGGTTTGTGGGTACCTGGCCAGACCCTGTGCTTCAGGGACTGAGTGTAGAGGGAAAGAAATGTGTATGTTTCACAATGGAGTCCTCAGTCTGAGCTCTACAAACCAATCTAGAAGAATTTGTAAAGGTTAAAAAACAAGGAAAGATTGCCACATGATAGAAACAGTGATTTAAAATGCACTTTTTTTTCCTCTAAACTTGTAGGAATTTTCCTTCTCCTTTAAAAAAAAAGTCAGTATTTCTTTGTCAAAAAATATGAAAACAATATTTGTTCCTTCTTTCAGCTAGAATACCATTGCAAAGATCTTTATTGGTGCTGCTGGCATGGGGGTGGGGCTGCTTCACTGTCCTCCTGATGGAGCCCTCCTGCATCGGCCACCTTTAACAGAACATCTCCCTTTACAGACACGGCAAGGAGATGGCAGCTTTCCTCTTTTCAGAAGTGGATGTTTTTTCTCTATCTTCTGCAACTTATTAAACAAGTCGCTCACATGACTCATATGGCCAGTTTGTTAGAGGTCTGAAATGTCTCCAAGAAAATGGAGTAAAAATTGGCATCTGTGAAAAGAAAAGTTAAAAATAAATCTGAACACCTGACAAATAATTCCAACTATAGTGAATTGAACTATAGCAATGAAAACATGCATAGCTGCTTGTTTGCTTTCTTGTTATTTTACATTTCGGACTAATATAGTCAAGAGAGCTGTGGCTCTTGCATCCAAGCTGCAGTGATGTGGAACTGCATTTTGCAAATCTGAGTTTGGTTTCCTCTTCACCACTTTCTAGCTGTGCCAGGAACTACTCGCTGCTCTAGTGTTTGTTGTCAGCTTAGGTTTACTAAGTAACAGAATCCCTGGAGTTTTAATGACCACGTGACTGCCTAGCCATAGACTGTATTTCCCAGCCTCCCCTGCGGGTAGATGTGTCCATGCAAGTGAAGAAGATTGGTAGCCTGTGAGCATAAAGGGTTGACCCAAACTCCAGGCATCTCCTGTAGCAAAAGTATTGTCCTCATAATGTCTTTTCCTCTGCCTGTTGGCTGCACGTGGTGGTGACCTGGCTTTGGTCACGAAGGAAGCAGCTGTGGCAGGGTGAAAGGCACCTGAGTTCTGGAATTGCCCTGTAAGTACAGCTGCTCCAACAACTTGGAAGTCTCATATTAAGCTGCTGCCGAGAAGACATATGAGTGTTAATAAAGTCACCCTATTTTTTGGTCTCTATTGCAGCAGTCAGAGATTCTCAAAAATATACTCGATAAAGTGTCTTTTGTGTTTAACCCCTCTGCACTTCAGTTCCTTCTTCTATAAAACAAAAATAACTTCTACATCACCTCCTTAGTATAAAGATTAAGCAAGAAAATGAATAAGATGACCAGAGCCTGGAGTGTGAGACGTACATATGAATATTGTTATCTTCCCTTTAGTATGTGGAAACACATTTCCTGTAGCTTTTCAATGAATCTAGAAAACACAGAGACTGAATGCCATGTGTCTCGGTAGCATGATTGTACTGTGCGGAAACACCCCCTTAAAAGACACTGCAGTGTCCTTTGAATGAAATAAAGAAATAACCAAACTCATCAGACAGTTAATCTGACAATTTCCCCCACTAAATCCCCAGTGTGAATTCACAGCACCTGACCCACAGAAGGCCTCAAAACTCTTTGTTAAAAGAATAACGACTTAGCCATAGGCCATTCAGAGCAGAAATGGTGAGTGCTCCAGAATTCTGTTGTGAAGACCTGGTGCTCCTGTATCCATGGAAGTCCCTCCCAAATCCATGATGCGTCCACAAGAGGCATAATTGCAAGTCTGCATCAGAATAGACGCTCTTCGAGGGTTGACTCTTTGTCTAATTCACCACCAAATCCCAAGGGCACACCATGAAAAGACTAGGTAAATATGTACTGCGTGAAAACATCGCTACAAATTGTAAGTTCCATGTTTTTATGTCCATCATTTATCTTCTCTTTCCCCCAACAAAGGAGGATGGTGATGCGCAAAAGTGAAACAGCTTATGACAGTTGACTCACTTTATAAATAGCAAGCTCAAGACTTGGACTAAACCCAGGCTTTAAGGAGCTCACATTTTGAGGCCTTTCCCATCTTCAACCTAGATAGATCCTCTCCTTTCAGAGCAGGCTTTGAGTCAAGTGAGACATGGGCAGTAAATAGAGAAAAGCAACTTGAAGAAGAAAAGAAACTTGGGCACTGGAGTATTTTCTGGCGTCTCTGGATCGGCTAGATCCTGTTACCCACCCCTGTACTGTGGCCGTTCTTCCCCTCCCTGCTTCTTAGAGGATACACTGTTCAAAGGGACCCTCCCATTTCTTTCTCCCATTTTGCGGAATAACCAGAATTTAGATCCCTATGAAAATAATTAAACAATGTTTTAGAGAATCTGTTAAGTGACCAAACTAACAAGTCTTCAGCCCAGGCAGCATTTACGCTACAGCGGAAAGAGGTAGCGCCAGGATACCTGTCCCCTCCAGCTGATTTGCGGTGCCCTTTACCCTTTCATCATAAATATCGGAGGCACAGATGAGTCACTGACCACAAGATAAGCCTCTGCTCCCCAGCAAAGGTAAGCAGAACCAGGTTCCCGGGCCTGTGGCACCTGCGGGGTTGAATGTGGCTTTGACTGGCGTGGGTAGGGTTGGCTCAGGCTGACACCGAAGGAGAAAGGACCTCTTCTAACATAATCTTCCCTCTCCTCTTATCTACCCTGGCAACTACTCCTGTTTTAGAGGCATATTGTTCTTAGCAACTATCTGATATTGAAGGTCTTGGCTGATTGGGGGTTGGTCAGTACAGTATAGTTTGCAGGGATATTTGTATGTGTTTAAAAGCAGGTAAAGATGGACAGTTCCAGAAAAGAAATGGAACCCTTTTGTCAACATTATTCTCTTAGATTCAGAAATGCTGCCTATTTATTATCTTTGGACTGCTGGTTGACTTAAAAAAATGAAATCTTAGTTGATTATCCTTCTATAGTTCTTCTCAGGAGCCATTCAACCTCCATGAAGGAGTCACACTGCCACCATCCTAGGCTGACCAAAGGCCATGGTAAGCTCCTTCTGCTTTTGTATCTGCTAAAGGTGTATAATCCTGAGTTAGTAAGGCCCCATGCCCGTTATGGACCACACCCTGTAACTCCCTCATTACTCACCCCAGCGCTGGCCAGACAGCCACTGCCCGCTGTACCTTCCCAATGTCCCACTTCAAATTTTTTCTTCTGCAGCCCCTCTTTCTGTGCATGACTATAAAAGACCTTACAGCCCGTAGGCGGTTGGTCTGGTCTAAGTGTCAGAGTGGTCCCTCTCAGCTTTGTGCAGAATAAACCTGTCCTGACAGATGAGCTCACACCTTTGTTTTTCCTACCACTCAATACAACAGATTAGTATTCATTAGCACACACACACAGACACACATGTGCACATGTATGTGTTCCCAGGCTTTGAAAATTTCAATAAGTGTTATCTGTAAATACAATAGTTGGTCTGAGATATCTAAAGGGTTATTAATATTTTTCTGTCATTTGTTTTAGGCAGGATCACATTATCAAGAAAAGTCCTAGCATAGTGCTTTATAGTCTTTCTAACAAGTGCAACTATAATAGACAGAGTTTTAAAGTAATAAATTTTGTCTCCTACTTTGTGTAAGGCTTGGTATTTCTACATGACCCATTGGAAAGAGGATCTTGTGCTCAAATGCAGTTAAGAATTGCCCTGTTACGTACAGATAAGCAAAACTCATTTATTATAGGAAGGTTCCTGGGACGCTGTGACTCTCAAAGTGGACACAGTGGGGTGTCTGTCTTTCTCCAATTTATTTGGTCCCCAAACCCTACTTGTGTCTTCCTTTCTGCTATTGCTGTGGTTATTCCTTTTTTATTTTATTCAGTTCACATCAAAGGATTAGGCATCCACAGAGCAGTACTCACTAAGACCTGCACCACACACTGTCCCAGCTATTGTCTGCGTACTGTATTTGATGATGAAAAAGACAAAGTCCTCCAGTCTCAGTGAGCTCAGATTTTCTGATAGGCAACAAAAAGGTCAACAAAGAGGAACAATTAGCAAATGTAATGCAAACAACTTAAAATCCTAAGATGGCCCATGTCAGCGGAAGACTGAAAGTTGTGTGGGAGCCTCATAGAGACCAGGAAAAACCTTTCAAGGAAGAAAGAAAGGTAAACTCAAAGGGGTGGATGTAGAAACCTGTAGTCATGTTTGTAGACTGGAGCACAGAAAAGGGAGGCTGGGGAAGTCAGACACAGAGAAGGGAGGGCGATGAGGAGATGCTTAGGGGTCAGGCACAGTGGTTGCCCACTGGGCCCTCCATGTGGGGTCTGTGTTGACTTTCCTACCTCTTATTTTGAAGTACGTTCTTCTTTTGTAATTTAGAAATGTTTGGCAGTGCTGGCAATCAAAATTGACATCTCATGCATGCTAGGAGGGTGCTCTACCGCTGCGTTATATCCCCTGCCCTCCATCTTGAAATACTGTCCAAGCTGCAGGGAAGTACAGTACACAGAGAACTGCTGTACAACCTCCATTCAGCTTCCGCCATTGTCCCACAGGTCCTTCTGTAGACTCACAGTGTGGCCATCTCAACTATAGAATTATACTGGTCAAAGGCTGTCAGCTAGGACAGCAACGGCGAAACTTTTACAACATCCAGTGATCCAGCCTGCTGCAGCACTTGTGCCATGAGTCACAGGTCACTGGTCTAAGGATATCTCATTTTCTTTCTGTAGTGACCCTACTAATGTCATTCATGGTAAGATTTTTAACTTTTTTTGGTTCAAGGTTTAGTCTACGTTCACTTAAGTGTCATTATCTCTTTCATCTAACCTGGAGAACATCTAGGATCTTTCTTTGTCTCTGAAACTTAGACATTGTTAAAGATAGAGTAATTGCTTTTGTAGAATGTCCTTCAGCTTAGGATTCTCTGATGCTACTTCATGATTATTTGTTGAAATTGCCCCTTTCCAGCAGTTTGACAGAAGTCCAGCCATATTCCTCTCAGTGTCACATATCAGAAGGCATCTGCGGTTCCCTTGTGCCATTGCCAGTGATGTTAACTTCCGCGGATGTCAGATCGGGTGTCAGATTTCCCAACGATGAAGGTACGATTATTGCCTCTAGTGGATTATTTTGTGGTAGAGAAACTCTGGCATGATATAAAACTTGTATCTGTCAGTAAACTCTCACCCAGTGGTTTCAGAGTCCACTGATGGGTCATGTCTGAATCAGGGATCATCATGGTGCTTGCCAAGTTGTGACACTTATTATTTGTGTTCTAATGTAATAATGATTTTCCATCTTCTCCTATTTATTCAACGATTGATATCTATGAAGACCTGTGGATTCCTATTGCAGTCAATGGGTTATGATTTATTACTTCATTATTTCTTATTTGTGATTTGGCCAATGGGAGCCCATGTATGATACCTCCTTGAGAGATTCTCATTGTTTTTAAAACCCTTCTTGCTCACTTCGGCAGCACGTATACTTTGTGGCTCAAGGAAATGTTGTAGGTGCCTTCTGTGCTCTTACTCCAGGCTGGGAATCAGCCCCTTCTCTGGGAAGCCCAGGTTCCTTTTAGTGAGGAATTGTATTTGAAGCCAAGACCATGGTCGTAGCTACTTGGGTATTGTTTCTTGAAGACTTTCTCATTAGACCACAGTAGGCAACATCTGTGCACACATGATGTATGTACTAGCATCCACATATAATACTCAGGTACAGAAATATACCTACGCCAATTTCTATATCTAGCTAGATATACACTTTTACAATATCACAATTTGTGTTCAGTGTTCAGATCCAGGGGGCTGATGTGAGCTTTAGCTGGAGAGGAGATCTGTGTGATGTCTGAGACTATTATAAAATACTGCTGGCTGAGAATCTGCAGCACCTCCTCTTTGAGGCTGCACAGGGACCTGGTGTCCCACGTGAGTGACACTGCACTGAGGCTGACCAACAGCATCACCAGGGATGATCTGTGTCACCAGGGGCCAGATTCTGGCTGCCCCAGGTTCTGGCTCAGTAGGACCTGGCATATTAGGCCAAATATAAAATGTGAATAAAGCCTGGAGCCGAGCAGTCCTTCCTGTATGGAAACCGTGGGCCAAAACCGTGGGCCGAAACCATGGGCCGAATCACTGCGTAGAGTGCTCAGCAGCAGCGAAGAGTGTGTACTCCATGGCACATGTCCGTTTGCGTTGCAGGATGGCACCGAGTCTGCCCAAGACTGCAGGGAAGTGGACGCCACGGCGATTGTAGCATTTCATCTAAAGACAGACTTAAAAATGAAGCCATTGCAAGGACGTACGGGCCTGTGGAAAGGGCCTCACTTCATTTCCTGTGTCGAGACAGACGCCTCCTCCATGGTGGACTTTGTCAGCACTGTGACCTGACCCGGACCACTGTAAGCTGCACCCTCACTGTGCAAAAATGCCTCGGAAGTGGAGTTTCAGATCTGTGTGCTTGAGACTGAACAGGATGCTCTTACTCTACATTTGATCCATTTTTATTTTGAACCAGAGGACATCTTCTGGATGATAGGTTCTACATCTCTGGGAGTGAAGCCAGGGAGAGCTTGTAACTGAACAGCATTCTCTTTTCCAGATTCATAATAAGAACACAATAGAATTTTGGGGAATGTCATGAAAGATGTCAGAATGTAAGAAGAGTACACCATGTCTCAGATTTGACAAATGAAATTTAGCTGTTTTTCTGTACAGTAAGTGCTGTATGTGTAGAAGAGAAATTTACACTGAAACTCCAGGTCTTCTGCCTCCCAGGGTTGTGGCCTTGGATGAGTCACTCAACTGAATAAGCTTTGTTTTTGGTTTCTATTAAAGAAAAATAATACCTTTAACCATTAGTCTACCAGTGGTTTTTAGAGTTATAAGTCATTACTGAAGAACATCTATGCAATGCCTGGCAAATGGTAGGTGGGATTTCTTGGTGTTACCTATCTCTAATAATATAGGTTAGGGTCCTAGTGTAATATGATTTTGTTGCCTTGTTTGTTACATGGTGCTTTTTATGGTCTTTGTCTTGCATAGAATGATCTGATAGGTTCATCACTTTGATTTCATAAAGCCTGACTTTGCTTAGGAACCCTTACTTATACAATAGGCTGAACCTGCAATTATGATTCATCTCTTTCGTCCTTAAACATACTTTCTAAAATTTCTAAAATTAATAAAACATTTTTAAAGTTTAAAAAAATCCTTACTTTACACCAGTGCCCTAAATTCCAAGCAAAAGCTCAGTGTGCATTTGGGCCTTCCCGCTTCCATATTTGTACCTTATTTACATATTTCCTCATTCTTCCTTAGTAACCAATCTTCTTAGAAAGCCTCACTGGTGCTGCTATGTATGTATGTATGTATGTATGTATGTATGTATTATATATGTATGTATTGTGCTGGGGATTAGACTTGGACACTTTACACTGAGCTACATCCCCAGCCAGCTCTTTTTATTTTTATTTATTTATTTATTTATTTATTTTAGTTTTTTTGTTGAGATAGAGTCTTGATTTGTAGCTCAGGCTAGCCCTGAACTCATTATGTAGCCCAGGCCAGCCTCAAACTCACAGCAATCCTCCTGCCTCTGCCTCCCAAGTGCTGGGATTATAGGCATGTGCTACCACCCCTGGCGCTATTGCTTCTTTAACCATGGACTACTGACCCCACAACCTTGACCACCACTACCACTTTCTCAGAGCTGTCTGCTTCTTTGGTCCTAGCTCTTTGTGTTCTTGGCCACAGCTTTTTCAAAGGAAGAAAAAGAAATAAAACCAAGGAATATTTTTAAAGAAAGAAAAGAGAAGGAAAAAGAAGACAGAGAGAGAGTAGAAGAAAGAGAAAGGAATAAAAGAAGAGGAAAAGAAAGACACGAGGCTTCTCACTTCTTTATTGTATAAAATTTAAAAGAGAAAAGTAGAAAAAGTAGTTTATCGACCTGTCCCTATGCCACTGGATCCATACAGTGGTCTTTGATTTGTACTCTCATCCACGGCCGCTCTCTTTGGATTACCTTTAAACACTCTCAGAAATCATGTTATTTCTTCTCTAAATATTATTATATGTGTATAAGTTTAAACTATAGTGTCTTTGCATGTTAAAAATTCATAGTTTAAAAATTTCATGACCTCATCGAACATCTAGGCAGTATTCAAATGTCCTTAGATATAAAAGGTTTTAAGGAGAGATGGAACTATTTAGACAGATAATGTTGAAAGATGTCTTAAGCCACTGATGGAGAATGGGCTATAGGAGAGAAAGAGGAAAGTCAGGAAGACCAATTGGTCAAGCAGGTCCTGCTTGCTTTAGCCATAGATGCCAGTTACTTAGATCAGGACAGACTGTGGAAGAAGGGGTTGTTGGTTTATGCGCTTTGTAGATAAGCAGAAACAACTCCATTGGATGGATTGAAAGTAGATATGAAAAAATGAGAATCAAGTCATGTCATATTCTAGTATAAACTCTCAGTGTTGAATGTGATGATGATGTGTATTCATAATGTACCAATAAAGATTTGAATTTTTTTAAAAAAGAAAGTAGATATGAAAGAAAAAGAGGAATGAAGAATAACTTCCAAATTTCTGGCCTGGGCAACTGACTAGCTGTTATGCTATGTTAATTACCTAGTACTGTGTAACAAATCACTCTCAACACAATTAAATATTACAACTTACAGTTTCATTGGGCCAGAAATTTATACAGGTCACAATAGAGACAGTTTGCTTCTGTTCCCCCTCTGGAGCCTCAGCTGAAGGCTCCAAGGGGAAGGGGAGCTGGAATCACCTACAAGTCTACTCAACTCTGTGTCTGATAGTTAATGATGGCTTAACCATTACCTGTGGCTACCGGCTGGAGTTTGTACCCACAGCCTCTCCACAGGGCCTGAACATAATCATCGTATGGTGATTGTTTCCAAAAGTGAACATCCTGAGAGAAGAGAGAGCAAGCAGCACGACAGAGCAAGCTCCTCTGTACTCTGAGGGGCATAGCGGTTGCAGACCTTGCCCAACCCAGGATAACAAGGCAGAAATGCCACCTTTCAGTCAGTGCAGTGTTGCTCACAATGTGCAAACATGGGAAACTGGTAGACAGATCTATGTAGCTATCTTTAGCAAACACAATCTGCCACACATGTGCACACACACACACACACACTAAATGGAGATGAGTTGGGTAATGGAGTTGTGGGTAATAGTAAGTTTGTGTTCACAAGTCCGGAGCATGAGACAGACAGGATACACTAAGTTAACTAATCATAAAAAAGTGTGGTTCCACTTATATGAAGTATATAAGCAGTCAAAACTCACATAAAAATGAAGTTTGAATCATTTATACTTAAATGGACATACCTTGAGGATATCCTCATAAGTGAAATAAATAGGTCACAGATAGATACATATCACATCTTTTCTCTGGTATGAGAAAATGAAGATGTAAATGAGTCCTAGAATTGTATGTTATATATTGTGAAATAGAAAATACTCAAAGTAAAATAGGGTGAAGGGGGAAAAATAATGAGATTATAACAAAAAAGAAAGGAAACAAATTTTATGTATATGCGGGGGGTGGTAGGGTGGGTAGGGCTATGGGAAAAAATGAGAATTAAGTTGTGTCTTATACTGGTACAAATCCCCCTTATGGAGTGCAATCATGATGCATATATGTAGTTACCAATAATATTTCAATTAAAAAAAGAATAAAAATGTAAAAATCTGCCAAAAAAAAAAAAAAAAGAAGTAGTAGGGTGGTGAGGGAGGGAGAGGAAGGAGAAGTGAGTAATTGTTCAATGAGTATGACGTTTCAGTTTCTAAAGACAGAGATCTGTTGCACAATAATGTGAATATACGTAACATTACACTGGACCCTCAGAAATGACTGAGATGGCAAACTAGGTTGTGAGAGTGCTTTAAACTTCTCTGTAGAGCTTCCTGCCTTCAGCTTGGTCTATTTTCAGCTCAGCAGACAGTACCCTCCCTGGGTCCCCAGTCCCTGCTGCTGCTCACTCACCAGCATGGCAGTGGGAACCCAGGCCAAAAAGGGCACGGGCTGCACCAGAGGGCCTGCTGCTCAGGGCCCAGATGTCCCGCTGTGGGAGGAGCAGCAGCTGTTAGAGCACCCAAGCCTGAGAGGGCATGAGGGGAACATCAACAATACACACAGCTCCCCCGCGGAGCTTCCCCCCAAGGTCTGTGGCTCCACACGCCGGTAAACAACATGGGCATTGCTGGTGAATCTGAGGTTTTGATCCTGCAACTTTTCATATTCAAAAACAGTTGCCAATGAAAGCAAGATAGAAAAGTCTGTGCAGTTAATGCCAGAAAGGCAGAAGCATCTAGTAAGAAGAGAATCAAATCTCCCAAAGGCTATACCGCAGGACCCTGTATTCCAAGTAGGAGTACCATGAAGAACCTGTTTGAGGAAGATACAAAGGATTGAATGCATCAGAAAGAGGACTGGCCAAGGGCGCATGTGGAGGGATAAAGATCAAAGTCACTGACCCGAATCTCTACGAGGAAACTGAGCGGAGTACAGATGGTAAGATCTCAAGTGTGAGCTGTCCGGGTGAATGGAACAAGCTTAGTGGGACCCACAGTCATCAAAGGCCCAGAAGCAGGAGCAGACTGTCCTTTTGTTTGGCCCCTCTACCCCCTGACACTGAGTGGAGCTTCATGCTTGGTTTGGGAGAAACAAGCTAATGCCAAGCTTCGACTCAGAGCTGTGTTCTTGGACATCAATTTATTCTTTTTCCTGATTCATTCAAAAGGTATTTCACATTTGCTCAGAACATTCCTTTGGAAGAGACTGGCTCACTGCTCCCCCTCTGACTTCTCCCAGGATGCCTCTAGTTTGTCTCATGGTTATGAGTGCTGGAGTCCTGTGCAAAACTCTTACCCCTTGGCAGCCCTTGGCCACAGGAACCTCACTGGGCATGCCAGGCTTGGTGACACACGGGCCAGGGGACCATGTCTCACAGCCCCAATGCTGCCACAAGCAGAGTGGAGTGGCTGACAGGGTGGGGCTGTGGAGTTGTCCCCCAGTGGCGTGTGTGCCCAGGACACCAGGCACTGCTAAGGTTTGGGCCCGTGCATCGCAGGAACCCTGTGAGGCCTCCTGAGCTTCTGTGTTAGGAAGAAAGATGTAGAAAATACTCCTGAAAAGAAAACTAAGACATTAAGAAGTCAAAACTTATTTTACATGGTGTTATGACTTTTGTCTGGCTGTCTCCCCAAAGCCTCATGTTTTCTCAGGGGTGGTTGAATCTAGACTGTGAATGACTCATGGTGGGTCTAGGCCTAGAGGGCTACCTCCCTCAAGAGTCAGAATAAGATACAAGAGGAAGAAAGACACTCTTAAAATCTCTTGTGCTCTTGCTGTCTTCTGATGTCGTGAACTGTTGCCCCTCAGCCTCCTGCCTTGGATCCCATATATGGAATGAAAACTCTGCGAACTGTAAGCCATAAAAAACCTTTGCTCCCTCAACTTTTAGTGTTGAATATTTTGTCTCAGTAACAAGACAAAAAGTAATCGACAGCATGTGGGGTTGCTGCCGTGCTGTTACCTGGCCATGTGGCTCGAGAGCTTCTGGAGCTGGCTTGTGGGAGGGGAGACTTAGGACAGGCTCAGAGATGGTGGCTGAGAAATGGAGCTGGACATGTTCGGCTGTCTGCAGGAGATTCCAGTCAGCACTCAGACGACCAGAAAGGCAGGAAAGACCAGGCTCAGGAGGTTTCTGCTGGGAAAAAAGGACTTCTTTGGCTGTTGGACTCCAGGCAGTGTGTATCATAGTTTGGCAAAAAGTTTATCTGCATTTTCCAAACAAAGACACTTTACCTGATATTGGTATCAAGAGCAGCAGACTAGGCAGAAGAAATTTCAAGCCAGTCTAATGTTGATGTCATAAGTGGCTACTGTTGGGGGCTTTTAGCCAGATATAGTTGAGAATCAAGAGTAAAGAACCTACTAGAATGACTTAAAATGTTTGGAGTTTGGCTGGAAGGGAAGCTCCAGTAAATCTCTGTTCCACAAATAGAGAGCAGAAGAGATCTTTATTGCTGAGGAGGGACAGCAGAGTAAAAACGATTGGCCTTCGGGGATTGTAAGAAGAAGCAAAGCTCCAAGCAGCCCCAAAATTTAAAAAGTGAAAGACTTTGCTTTGAGAAAAGCCCCAAAGCACCGTGTTCCAAAATGGTGGCAGCCTGGAGAACGTGTCCTTTGGAAGTGGATTCAGAGTGCGCAGCCTTCACACTTGACCTCTGCAGCCAAGTGAAAGGGAAGACTGGCTGCTTCTCACCCTGGCAGCAGACCTTGTTGTCACGCACGTGGCACTGGCTTTAGGTGCATGCAGAATGGAAGACTTGCGGGGTCAGAAAGGCTGCCACTCAGATTTCAGAATAAAGTCTGGCAGGCCAGGAGGGAAGTGTATGAAAATATGAGTGTGAAGCTGAAAGTGCTGTGGAGGCTCGAGAAGTTTGGAGAAGCCAAGAGCAGGATCTTCTGAGGAAAACTGCAAGGTGGAGGCAGAGCCTGAGAGAAGCTTAGGGGGATACAACCACCAGCAGCGCCGTAGGGGTGGAGCCCTAAGACCATGAGAATTCACAACTTGCCACAGATTGCCAGGGGTGCCGGAAGTGGAACTATGAGATGTAATGTTTGCCCTGCTGGATTTTGAACTTGCCTTGTTGCCGTTCTTTTCTATCCTCCTTTCTACAACTTGTGGAATGGAAACCTCAATCTTGTGCCATTGAATGTTGGAAGTATTTGACTCTCTCTTCACTTGTATAGGGCCTAAGAGTTTGTGTTGTAGCTAACAGTTTGCCTTAAATATCAGAGGAGACTTTGGACTTGGAATTTTTAGCAATGCTGAAACTGTGAGGACTTTGGTAACTCTTGGACATGCACCAAATCCTTTTTTGCATAAAAGGATACACAAGAGCCTTTGAGAGGCCAGGAGCAGAGTGTTATGGGTTGTGTCTGATGTCTCCCCACAGCCTCAAACTCTCTCAGAAGTGGATGAATCTAGAGTGAGTGATGGATCCAATATGGGGATAAACTCAAGACCCCTAGGATTTATAGTGTGAGTGTCACCCACTCTGAATAAAATAGAAGGGACAGAAAGACACTGTTAAGCTCTCTTGTTACTTTTGCTGTCTTTTGCCATCTTGAAGCATTGCCCTCTTTCACTTGCCACCCTGCTTTGGAGCCAGCAGATTATGGACTAAAACCTCTATGAGCTGTAAACCAAATAAACCTTTTTCCTCTAATGTTGGGGATTAGGTATTTTGTCTCAGCAGTGAGAAAAAAACTAACTACCACACATGATTTTCATCTCACTCACCAATATGCATACTTTCCTAACATTTTCCATCTCATGGAGACAGTGGGCTGAGTTCTGAATATGAGTTCCAAAAAATGTTAATTAGTGAAAGGTTACGATGTGAAAATCATAAAACCAATTATTAGACTCTAGAAGTAGAATACACATGGTTGGAGGGTGAGTACAAAAGGTCACAAAATGAGGGGCCAGAGATGTGGCTCAGCAGCATCTCACATGCCTGGCAAGCACAAGGTCCTGAGTTCACTTCCTGGTATTGGGAAAAAAAAGTCACAAAATGAACTGAAGCACCTGTCAAATGAAAAACAAACTAACCAGGGAAAGTTGCAGCTGCTGCTCAAAGAAGTATGAGTAGAATTAGCAAAAGCTAAACACTTAGGAGAAATGAAATTGCAGATATTAACTTCACAAAAATTGGAATTGTGAAGAGTCCAGATACAATGAGTTAAAAACTCTATGTGGGGGTATTTTTAGAATCTGGATGAAGAAGTAGAAAAGTATAGAGCTGAATATAATAAACTTCAGGGCCAGGGATTTAGCTCAGTGGTTCTGGTGCCTGTCTTGCAAGCGCAAGGACCCGGGTTCGATCCCCGGTAACCACGTAACAATACTGGGCATGGAGACTCACCCCAGCAGCAACCAGCACCACATACCACAGTGCCGGGCGTGGTGGCTCACGCCTGTAATCCCAGCACTCGGGAGGCAGAGGCAGGAGGATTGCTGTGATGTGAGTTTGAGGCTGAGCTCACGGCCAGCCTGAACCACAAGGCGAGACCCCCTCTCAAAAAAACCTAAAAAAAAAAAAAAAAAAATATATATATATATATATATATATATATATATATAAAAATAAACTTCACTATGAATATACATTCCGTATGTCAGAATTTGCATACCAGGAAGAAGAGTTTGCACATATTTTAGAAGAAAAATGAAATGTGAATAAGAGGATGCAAGACTGGAGAAAGAGAAAGAAGTATACAACCAATTGCTTAGTGTGAGTCCCACAAGACTCCAAACGAGTGGAGCAACTTCCTCAAGAAAAAGCCCATTTGAGTCAGAAATGAAAAGGCTGAGAAACTGAAGTGACAGAATTAAAGGCTGACAAAGAGAATTCTGGTGCTTGGATAGAAAATATCCAAAGAATACAGATGTGGCAGTCAGCTGAGGTGCAGGTTATAGTCAGATCCCCAGAGGTGGAAAAATAGTTGGCCCAGCTGCAGGCTGAACACTTGGAAAAAAGAACCATGGTCAAGAAATGAACAAAATACTTCTTTATTCAATTAAATTACATAAAGCTACCTGAGAAATAAGTATATTGACCAGTGAAGTAAAAGAGCTTAAACATTCCAGCAATCTAGACATCAAACTGGCAGCAGCAAGAGCTAAGAGTGAGCTAGGAAAAAAAAACAAAAAAACAAAATAAAACATTCAAAGTGAACTGGATGAGTTACAATCAAACAATGAAATACTCAACTCAGCTGTTGAACACAAGAAAATGTCCTTAATAGGAAAAGATTGTGAGTTAATACGTAAGAACAAGCTGCTAAGGGAGATAGGCATCAAAAGCTTGTGGTGTTACAAGGTGAAGAACTAAAACTCAAGAACAGATCGCCAGATTTAGGAAACAGGGAAGTGGA
>PVIR01008682.1:0-56115 GCA_004026965.1 Petromus typicus
CTTCCTGTATGGTACTGACTACTCTGGGGCCTCTGAAGGGTGGAGTCCTGTGGGCGCCAGTCTTGCTGTGTCTGGCTTAGTACTCTCTGCATAAAGCCTTCTAGGCCATTACTGTTGTAGCCTGTGTTGGGACGTCCTTCCTTTATAAGGCTGTCTGATATTCCATTAGTCACAATGTGTGCACACACAGCACTTCGTTCATAAGTCACACTCTCTTTATTCTTCATTCACAACACAGGGCTTCCACCTTTGGGCAGCTGTGAGGACAGCAGAGCAGGAGAAAATCCAGCTCTTCCCTGGGTGGCCCCATTCTTCGGGCACACAGACAAATCTGTACCCCTGGGGACCAGCAGGTGGCAGGCAGCTCACCCTACCTGGGCAGCTGGGGAGAGTCCCTGGAGGGCAGGGTCCAGAGGGCTGGGCACAGTGCCCAGAAATGAGCAACGGTGGTGGGAAGCACTGTGATCCCTTGGGGCCAGAAGACACAGGCCAGGGAGGTGTTCCAGGGCCCAGAACTGGTCCCCAAAAGAGAGGGTCTCTGAGGAGCTGCCAGAATTGTCCTCTGCAACTCTCACAGCCCTGTCACAGGCAGTGACAACACTCAGTCATCCCCACATGGCACATTTTCCCCCTGGGCTCAGTCACCACCAGGACAGGGGCTCGGCCACTCGGTGCTTCCCACAGAGCAGGTGCCTGAGACGGACCCTCGCCCTGCGTCCTGTGAGCACACCGGAGCACAGTGCATTGTGCGAATCAACAAGGGGTGGTTTGTCCATTTACTTAGTAGTCACAGAATAACAGTACTCACTCCCCAAAGATGCCCAGTCCAGGGGCAGTCCGAGAAGGCAGCCCGTTCGAAGTGTGAGGGGAGCACGGGGCAGGAAAGCCAGGGAGGCCCAGGGAGGAGCGGCTGTAGTTGGCTCTTTCCCAGCTTGCCTCTTCTCACGAGCCAGTTCCTCAGTCACGGGCACACACAGTGCAACAGGGTGACATAGAAGGGGCTGAGAAAGGAAGCAGCTCTTGAATTTTGGGGATGGATAGTGGGGACCAGCCCAGCACTAGGAGCACCCGCAGCTCCATCTCTGCATGGAGACAGCTCAGGGGCTGCCTGCAGCTCCCTGCAGGAATCCACCACTGACAGGGCAAGAAAGAAGACTGCCCAGTGACAGTAGGAAGGTGACCAACCAGAGTTCCACACATGCCAGGCTCTGGGCAGGCACTGAGTTCTCACACAACCTTCCAGGAAGGGAAAACTCATCTCGGCTTTGTCCACAATCCCGAGGACTGAACCTGGGGCCTTCACACTGAGCTATGCCTCTAGCTTTTCTGTACTTTATTTTGAGACAGGACCTTGGGAAGTATCTGGATAGTTCAACCAGGCTTGGACTTGTTATTCTTCGGCCCCTGCCTCCCAGAGTGCTGGGATTACTGATGTGTGACACACAGCTAGCTTATCTCAACTTTGCCAAAGAAGAAATGGAGGCAGAGAGCAGGTAAGCCACAGCACACAGCCCCTCAGCAGTAGCAAAGCCAGGCCTGGGCACCAGCAGCTGTCTCAGGGCCCAGGCCACAAATGGCCCACGCTCAGCCCTCCACAGACCCCCTCCTCCCCCCTCCAGCCGTGAGGTCACATGGTCTCTGCCACAGTCCTAGAGACATTGGTTCGCCAGGTTCCCCAGCCTATTTTCATAGGGACCAGTGCTTGCAGCCTGGCACACTACCCGGAGTTCCCTTCCCTTTCTCTCCCTGGGTCCTTGTGACAGTCTGGTGAGGTAAGACTCCTGTCTCTACTTCATGCTGGGAACACTGAGGCTCAGAGAGACTCGTTCACCTGCCCAGGGTCACACAGCAAGGAAGCGGAAAGCAGAGACTGAGCCTGGGTCTGCCTGACCTCAGCCCAGGTCCTGATTCTGGCTCTCCTTTAATAATCTGGCAGCGGCCTAAGTCAGGCCTGGAGGTCATGGTCACTTGGTCTGTCTCACCCTAAGCCAGCCACCCTCCTCTGAGGTCCTCAGAACCCTGGCCAGGCACGGGCGCTTGACAAGGAGGGGAAGGTGCATCCTGTCCCCAGTAATTACACAAATAATAATCAATTCGGTTTGGAGCACTTGCTCTGTGTCAGGCGCTGCGATAGGATGACTGTGAATTAAGTTATCAAACATCCACGGCTACCCAAAGAGAAGGGACACCGCGAGCACCCCCATTTTAGTGGTGAGGAGCAGGCATGGGGCTCAGGACACCTGCCCAAAGTCAGTGAGCGAGTGAGAGGCATATCTGGCCTGTGAGTCCCGCAGCAGCAGAGCCCAGGCTGGAAACTCCTGTTATTGCTATTCTCACTCACCAGGCCGGCCTCCCCGGCCCTCACCGAGCTGAAAGCACTCTGCAGTTCAGTCTCTGGGTCTGCTCCAACCCTCGAGTCAGCAGGCCTGCGAAAGGATTCTTCCATAAAAATAGAAACAAGAGCACCTCCTAGAATTATTGCAAACCTTCCAGTCATAAATTCTCCCTTGTTTGAAAGCATGTTTCCCCCAATTAATTCCACCTCCTGTAACTATCAAATTTTATTTGGAGATAGACCTTCTCCAATGCCTCGAAAGGATCCGGGAACAGATACCTCCCTTTTCTTCTCCCTTGATAGTAAACTGAGGCTGCTGCTCTCAGTCTGGAACCTAGAAATTGTAAGGCTTAGATGGTAAGATCTGCCTAGATGACGCTGCTCAGGGTGGAAGTTTCGCTCATTCACTCAGCAAACATTAGGAGCCACCATGTGCTAGTCTTGTACAGCTGTAAAGGTTACCAGCTCCACCTTCTAAGGAAAGCCACCTCACACCTCCCCTGTTCTCCCAGGAGTCTTCACACCCAGACACATCTCTCTGGGCCCTACATAAGACCTGCTAGGTCTGGCATGACACAGACCCCAAAATGGAGCAGTGGGTAAATAAATGGGCACCAAATATCTAACGAACCAAGGAACTGCCTGGAGCTGCCAGCTGCCCTGTAGAAGAGGCAGAAGCCAGAAGATTCATCTCCCTTCTGGTGCTGAGTGGAAGCCTGTGGGCTGTATTGTGTAGGAGGCATCTTAGTTATTCGTGGCTATATAAGACGATGTCATCTCTTCTGGCTTAGATGACCATTCTCAAGCACTCTCCACCCTGAGCTTCATCTCACTGCATCTTTGTAAGTACCCAGTCAGGCAGGCACTATTGTTCCCATTTTACAGATGAGGAAATAGAGGCACCGTGAGCAGAAAGCGACTCACCCAGGATCACACAGCCTCTAGGTGATGGAGTGGAGATGAGTGAGAGCCTCTTCAGTCCTCAGGCTTTTGGCCTCCACTCCTTCTGGGACTAGCTGGCCTGGGCATCAATGGGCACATGTGGAGAGGCCACTACATACATTTCCTTGAGGCAGTGGCATCTCTTATAGGTGACTCACACTGCGCCATACCACATCCTGTCCTGGAGTGTCACGGGCTCTCACACACTGGAGGGTCATGGGCTCTCACACACACGTGTGCACACATACAACGATGCTTTGGTTTCAGCAGGGCATTCCACACACACTTCTAGGTCCACCTAGATGCCACCTGTCTGACATAGTGCAAAACAGAGTTTCACTCAGGTGAGCCTTCCGGATACCTGTGGCTTCTACCCAGAGCACTTGTTAGTTTAGCCAAAGGACCGACACCTTTTACCAAGCAATTGACTCCTGGCCCTTTGTACTGTCCCCTAAATATCTTGTATCTTGGGGCTGTCAGCAAAGTGGCAATTTCACTATCCTATAATATCAAGCTACTGAGATGTGGGGGCCATCTGACCCTGACATTAAATTCTCCCAAGTAGTGATTCTTATGTTTTCATGCTTTTTATTTTTACAATCTCTCTATCTGTGTCCTTGTTCTAGGCTGACAGCTGTTGCTTCTGGCCTCTGTCGCTGTCTCCTAACATCCCACACACTCCTCATTTGCTCCTGTCTTTGTGATCATCCTGGGAAACCAGGTCGCCTGGCTTGTCAGAATGGTGCGTGGAGGGACAGCAGACAGGCCTTCAGGGAGACGGACGCCAGCGATCCACACGGTCTCTGCTCTTTCTTGTTCGATGATTAGGCTCCAGGACAAACAGCTCACAGGTATTATGACTGACACCCCTTGGAGCCACCCCAAAATGAGAACTGGACACTGGGTGTTCTACTTGTCCTTTGGGCTCAGGCTCTCAAACTGCAGGACCTAGGCCACTGGCTGGTAAGTGGCCAGATGAGATGGGGGATCAGGACCACAGCATCGCTAATTCCAACAGTCTACAACAGCAACTGTGGGGGCTCAGGGTCTTTCCGATAGCCTGCACAGCCACAGCCCGGTGTGCTCAGTCCTCGGCCCGTGTCTGTCACCTGCCGTTCTGGAGGGCGCCCTCAGCTCTTCACAGCTGCCAATGCCCACCTGGCCTTTAGCCTCGGCAGGAGACCCAGGTTCTCTATCCACCACTTCCACCTAGAAAGACAGGGTCACAGCCGAGAGGAGATGATGAGGAGAGGCTTGGCGAGGCTGGGACTGGGGTTCAGGCAGACCTGGGCTTAAATCTCTGCTACCACTTACTGGTCACATGACTGGTCAAGGGAGCCCTAGCACCTCTGTCTCTAAGTGGAGACAGGGAGCCCTCTGCTCACAGCACTGTCACAGGATTCGGTGAGAACACGGAGGGCAGAGTTGGCCCTGCCAGGCATGAGACACTATTCCACGAACAGCAGAGAGGACAGTGATTCCCATGGACGCCATCCTCATGGACATCATCCTCACAGGCATCAGGAGATCCTGGAGACCAGAGTCTACAGAAAGGCCACCTTGGAGAAGAGGTCAATAGATCAAGCCTGTGAGGCCACTCCATGTAGGAAAGAGTAGGCCAGAGGAGGCCAAACTGGAAAGTTCTTAATGTCTATCTGTCACTCCTCTCCTTTTCTCCAGATGAGAAAGCCGAGGCCCAGGGAAGGAAAAGCATTTGCTCAGACAACTGGCGACCAGAGGTGGGCCTTGGGACCCTTCACTTCCCATTCCAGAACCCTTCTTCCTTTTGCTTCATCCTCAAAGGCCGGCACAGAGAATTCACAGAAACTAACAACAAACACAATACTTAGCAACTGAACTAGAAATAAGAACATTAGGCAGGAGAAATAGCATAAGGGGCTGAGCCCTGCTGTGCTGGGCTCCAGGATGCATGTGCTAGAGTTGGGGCTTGTGGGGAACCCTGCAAGGGAAGACCACAGTCACCTGCCTCCCCTGTCCAGGTGGCCTTGGGAAGTCTTGTCCCTCTTGGTCTGTCTCTCTGTCCAAGAGCCCTCCAGCTCAGAGTTCCAGGGGCTGCTATGCTTTTCCCCCGAGCCTATGGGTTCCTCCCAACAGGGATCAGAAACTCCTCATGTCACCTGAGCCATAGTGATTCATCCAAGTTCATCGATTTCTTGGCTCGGCCTCCTCTCTTGGCCACAGCTCAGAATACTGACTGGAACTTTTAGCCCCGGGCTCAGCAAATGTTTTTCATTTAAGAGACTAAATAATAAACACTTTAGGGTCTACAGGCCACATGTTCTCTGTCATATCTAGTCAATGCTGTACTTCCTGTTCAACAGCAGCCACAGACGATATATAAATGAATGAGTGGGACACTGTGCCAATAAAACTTTATTTACAGAAACAGACAGTGAGCCGGACTTGCCAGTTCCCTGTACCACATCATTTCAGGCTGGGTCTGACACCTCCTCTGTGCCTGGGGGAACCAATTTGTCTTGACTTGTGGGAGTATTTTCCTGTTTTAGCACAGAAAGTCCCACACCCTGGAAGAACCTGATCTTAGACAAACTTCTCTTGAATCTTGAGGTCCCTGGCTTCTCCCATGAAAGGAGAAAGGACAGAAGGCAGAGGGGTGGCCATTTACTGTGGCTTCCAACATGGCCCCAGGCAGTGTCCTTGGGGCTTTGTCAACATTACCCACTTTGGTCTTTACCAGGGTGCAGTGAGGCAGGCCTGAAGCTGCTCCAGGGAGGGGAAGGGCCATGCAGGGCCCAGGCCAGTACCCCTCCAGCACCCAGCCTCCTGCTTTCTCTGCGGATCTCAAGTTCCTCAATGACAGAGCTGGGGTAGCTCCAATCTGTCCCTTCAGTGCCCAGCACAGATCATGAGTAAACACTGACACTGAATGAATGAATAGATGAGTCCGATGGAAGAAGAAAGTAGAGGGAGGGGTTGGACGGGTCCATGCATGACTAGGTGGGTGGGTGGATGGATGGATGGAAGCATAGGTTAGTGAGTGGCTGGGTGGATGACTGCAGGAAGGGATAGATGGATGGGCAACTCTCCTCACGTTCAGACAGACACTTAACACTTCTGTGTCAGGATTCATTCCTGCCAACCCAACCTCCAGGTGAGCTAAGGGAAAATTCTGAGTGTATGCTGCCTCAGTTACATCAAGCCTGCCCACTAGCACTGGGGAGGCAATATGGCACCACAGTTAAAAACATAATCCCTGATATCAGGTAATCTGCATACAAATCACAGGGAAGTTTCTCAAGGACTTGTGTGCTCTGGGTAAATCATTTCACCTCTCTGAGGCCCATAGATTATTTATTTTTTAAGATCATGACAGAAACTACCTAAATCAATTGCAATGAGTGGTAAGAAGTATAGGCGTTCACTACGTACCTCTGAGGAGTACAGCAGTCAAACCAGAGAAGGAAATACAGACTATTCACTGGTAACTCCATCAGTTAGCTATGGTCACAATAACGGTGCCTAACAAACACGTCTCCATGCCAGAGAAAGAAGAAGCAGCATTTACCCAGCGTGGCCAGCTGGGGTTTGGGTGTGCTGGGCTGGCTGCTGCTCCTGCTGGAGTTGGGCCAGGCTCAGGAGGTGGCAGAGACCTCAGGGAAGCTCTTCCCAGCCACAACAGAAACATACGATGTCCCCTAAGGCCCAAACACAGTGACACATTGTCACCTCTACCCCATCTAGTGGTCAGTGCTGGTCATATGGTTGAAGCTGAGCAAAGGATCAGGCACATCAACCCTGCCTGTCCCTTGAGGGAGAAGAGATGCCCGGCCCAGGCATCAGCAGCCAGTGAAACATCACCTGCTATCGCACCCGCGCCCAGCAGGACCCTGGAAAAGGGCCCAGCTGCCGGCCCTGCCCACCACCTCTGTCCCACGTCAACCCTGCCTTGGTCAGTGTGGAAGGGCCTGAGCACACACAGCGCTGTCGGTGCGTGAGGACCAAAGGCCCACTCATGCCCCACCCCAGTTCCCATCTTCCCAACATCTGGACCTGCTCCGGGGAGCCATTAATCTCAGGCAATTTCTTTCCTCACTTGATTTGTTTATTTAAGGAAAACAAGTTGCTCCTAATTAGAAACACTGCTGCCTTTTTTTTTGAGATCTTGGGCACATCCAAGGCTGCCTATTTTCAGACCTTCTGCCTAAAATTATACCTGCGCTTTCAACATCTGTGAGTTTGTGCAACGGCCCTATGTGGAGGCTTCCGATGAGAGACTTGGGCTGCTGAGGGCGGGGGCGGCAGAGGCGGGCCGCACACAGGGACTCAGGGCACAGGCCGGCCGGGCACTCAGGCAGATGAACACAGCACCCCAGTCCTGCTCAGAACTGGCATCAGCTCTGGAGCGACACGGAGAGGGCAGTACAGGTACAGAGTGGACGAAAGCAGGCAGGAGAACAGGCAGGTGGGTGGGCGGGCGGCCCTCAATCAGCGCCCGGGAGCACTTGTGCAGGCACACACGGGCATGCAGACATGGCCTCTGAGAAGTTCGTGCTCGGAAGCCCAAACACACACCCACAGCTCATACAGGGGTCACATCACCACACACACAGGCAAACACACTCACAAACACATCCACGTACCAGAGACACGCAAGAGAATGCAGTACAGCGCCCAGGAATGCTCACTCACCGATATGCAGTTATATCATAACGCACAGACACACTCATGCACACTGCAACCAATGCCCCCAGGAACTACACTCAAACATACATGTACACAGAGAGATACGACCAAAGTGTGCAGTGCTACATATAGGCACACACTCAGAAATGCCTCTTTACCCACAGAAACACATATGTGCAGAGACACAAGGGAATGTACATTGTAACACAGATACACACGCTCACCATGCACCCAGATGTGACAGACAGGCACACACACACACACACAGACAGCTGCGTGTGTAGCACTAAATGGAAGACACATGGAGACTTACACAGAAATACTCTGAAAAACATGTGGATTCCTATGCCCGTAAGTGCCCAGTACTCAACCACACTCACTTCATTACACACACATGTGCACTCACACACACGCATGCAGCACTCACACCCCCATGCTGATACGTGTGAACAGCTCACAGAGCTGCTAAAACACGCACCCAGGCAGACACATGCAGCTTCCCAAACAAGCATTTCCACATGGACCCTCGCAGCACTTGTGTGCATCTGTCTGTGCATACACACACCTCCTTGTCCCACATCCACAAGCACTGCAGCCTCCCCCCTCACACAGATATACTCATGTACCCGCTTTCTTGCAGGTGCACCCCCATGTTCACGGATTTACAGACTTACACAGATTCACAAGTGCATCAGACACCAAGTACACACTCATGTTGACATGACTCCTGTGCACACACGCTCACACACATGGGTCTAGTGGAAGTTATACTACAAGCACACAGGTACAAACCGAGTGACAAGGCACACAACCTCACACGTGTGCGCACGCACACACTTCCTCCACCAGGAGCTCAGTGTTCATTCCCCGGAGTCCGAGCAAGCGCACAGACAAAGGTAGCACATGGTACCCATTCTCACAGGCACGCCTATGGTGCCCGGCCCTGCCACACTCCCCACCTCCCCTGCACTCGTGGGGAGAGCTTCGCTTCTACCAGAGGTCCCAGGCAGGGACACAGTGCCACCTCTGAGCCCCAAAGCCAGTCAGCAGGAAGTCAGAACAGTCCACTGTGTCCCCCAAAGCCAGCCTCCCCCTTAGACTGTGCAGGAGTTCCCTCCCTCGTGTGGCTACTCCTGCTGGAAACAACAGCCTGCCTACTAATGCGGAGCAGCCCTCGGCAGATGGGATGCTTGACACAGGACAGACGGGACTTCTCTGCTCTGGGTCCCCAGACAGCTACAAAGTTGAAGCCATAGAGGCAGCTTACCACCACCTCCTGTCGTCATGGCGACACAGCAGCTGGGTGCATCCAGCCCTCCCAGACTGCCCTGGGCACCCCTCTGAGAGAAGCTGGTCCAGCCCTGCTTTTCTGAGGAAGCAGAGAGGGGGCGGGGACTACAGGTATCAGGTGATTGGAGACAGCGAGGACCCTGTCCCTTAACTAAGGATCACCTGGTGCTTGGGATGGGCAAAAGCTAGTCTCCCCAGGGAAACAGCAGACAGTGCCCACGCCAAGACCCCAACCCGGAAGCCCACTGCTATGGGTGCTGAGCTTGGAGCTCTGCGCTCGACTAGGCACTGGGCAATCTCCCCTGGGTGCCATCCCACCATTGCACTCACTGTCCTTCTGAAGTAGGAGCTGTGACATTTTATAGAGGAGGAATTAGAGCTTGGGAAAAGACGGAACCGGTTAAACTTGGATCTGACTTGAGACCAGGGTCTTGAAAATACCTGTCCTGGCTTTTGGAAAAATCCCATATGTAACATCGCTCGGAGCCATGGGGTGTCTGAATAGAGAGACCTGGGGAGATACGGGTCATCCCTTCTTGTCAGAGAAGCAGCAGCTGGAGCCCTGAGAACTAACTGTCCAGAAGGACACAGGGCCGCTACTTCACAGACACCTTACCAGGGCGAGGAGAGTGCTGTACCAGGAAGTGTCTGACCCTCCAGTCCTGACAGAGCACGTCCATTCTCTGCCTTACACGTCCATCAAGTCCCATCCAGTAGGATGTCAAGCTGGCCCTGGCCTTCAGCTGCAGCCCCGGCTCGGAGCCTCCATAGGGCTCTGGCCACAAGGCCAGCTTCAGAATCATCCCTGGGGACTAGGAGGCCACCCTGCAGCATGCTTTTCACACGGAAGAAAAATAATAATCTGGCCCAACTCCTGCACTCTGTGTGGGACTCTGCGGAGCCTCAAAGGGCCTGCAAGGTGGGGGGACCACCCACGTCCCGGGGCCAGGGCAGCTGTGCCAGGATGCGCCGCTGGTCTGTCCCTGCCTGCCCCTTTGCTACAGAAAGTTTGCACCTCCCCAGGCGCCAATCTGAACGGTCTCATCGAGCAGTCCAAGAAACTTCTCCAATTTTCTTTTCCTCACTTAAAACGGCAGGCTTTTTGGAAGCGCAGGGAATGGGAGACGACCTCCACCCTGCTCCAGGCTCGGCTGAGGAGCTGAGTTGGCCTCTGTGACACTTGGGGCGGCTCGAAGGGCTTGAATGGGGACAGCTGGCTAAAAGGGCCTCCCAGCCTCAGTTCGCTCTTGTTGCACACACGCAGTGGACACTTCAAGTGTGCAAATCCCTCCACACAAAGCCAGTCGCTGCCCAGACACAAGGAACCTCATCTTCCAGTGTCACCCTCGACCCACACCTCACAGAGCTCACTTGTGCTGTGACCTGTCCCTTCCACCAGAGTTCCCAGGCGGGCCGGCCGGTGACTGTCCAGCCGCGTCGCAGGACCCTGCCCCGGCCCGAAGGAGCCCAGTCGTGGAGCCCGGCGGGGAAGCTCTGCGGGGCCAGAGAGATGCCCGGAGCAGCGACGCCCGATGAGCCAGCGCGGCCCGTCCTAGGCCAGAGCAAAGTTTGTCGTCTCCCCAGGGCTGGCTCGCCGAGGCTCGGGTTCTCTCTCGGGGCTCTGGGCGCTGAGCCCCGTCGGTGGGAGAGCGGTCGCACGACAGCCCCGCCGGGGACGGGAACCCTGCGCTGCAGCCCCGCGTCCCGCCCCCTCCGGAGCCTCGGCCGCTCCGGGCCCCGCGTCCCCTCTCACCTGGGGAGTCCCAGCCACTCGCCAACTCCGCCGGCGGGGCTCTGCGGGCGCCCGGGGCCCCTCCGTGCGCCTCCCGCGCCCGTTCCGAGGGCGCCGTCCCGGCCGCCGGCGGCTGCAGTGCCATCCAGGGAGGACGGCCCGGATCTCCTTCGCCGCCGCCGGCTCCTCCCGCCCGGCCCGAGGCTGCCGCAGGGGGGCCGCCCGCGGGAAAGTGCCGAGCGTGCGCCCGGACTGCGGCGGCGGCGGAGCCGGGGACGAGGAGGCGATGGCGACGCCAGCCGGCGAGCCGGGGAGGCGGGCAGGGCGGAGGGAGCGAGAGCCGGCCGCCGCGAGCCTGAGGCGGCGGGGACACTGCGGGTGCCCCGCGCCACCGCGAGGCCCGGCGCAGGACCCGCCCGGGGACGCCGGATGCGGCCGCCTGGCCTGTCGCGCGCTGCCCCCTCGCCGGCCGCCGGGACTTGGCGGCTCCGGCTCCAGCTCCAGCTCCCCGCGCCGCCGCCAGCAGCGCGCTTCAGCCCGGCGCGCTCCTCGCCAGAGCCACAGCGCTGCCTCCCGCTTAACTCCTTGCGCGCCACCTGGTCCTCCCCAGCCTCCCGCGGAGCCCGGCCGCGGCCCGGCCTGGCTGCTGCAGAGCTCCGCCGGACGCCGCAGCTCCTGGCCTCGGTCTCCTCGTCTGTAAAATGGGCTCTAGGACGTAGGGTGGTTGGCAGAATTAACTGAGGTGATTATGCAAAGGACCAAGGTGCCCGCTCGAGTTACCACCCCATGAATGGTGAGGGTTCGGTGCTGCTACCTCAGAGGGGTGGCGCATGGCGCTTTACAAACAGTAAACATATTGTTTGTTATTTCAACAGGCTGTAGGTTTCAGCTGTGTGAGCTCTGAGGAAGAGCCTCTCATTCCCTCCCTCTCCCTCTCTCTCCTTTTCCAAGCTCTGTGACCTTGGGCAGTCGCAGCAGGGGCTCGGAACCTCTGTGTCAGCAAAGTGAGGCCGGCAGCGCCCAACCTCCAAGGCCTCCCAGCCCCTCTCTGAAGGAGCATCTTCTGCTCACAGAACTAGGGCCTCTTTTTCTTTCTTGACCTGGTTGGTAGCTATACAGATGTTTGGACTGTACATTTACTTATCAAGTTCTTTTTTGTACCTGTGTTAAATTTTAACTCTTGAAATCTCTGGGTTCTTGTTTTGTTTTCCAGTGTTCTAATACAAACCCAGGGCGGTGGACCTCCTGACTAACCTGAGCTACACCTCCAGTCCCCCAAATTAATTTGTTTGAGTGACACATCTTGAATCAATCAGAATTGGGTTGAGTTTCTGGCTAGATGATCATAATCATTATCTCATCTCACTGAACCTTAGTTTCCTCATCCACAAAACGAGAGATGAAATCATAGGTCAAACACGAGGCCTGATTGTGTCAGGGGTCACAGTCACGTGACACGATCACGTGACATCCCTGAGGAAAGGGATGTCTGGGAAATAACTGGCAGGCCGACTGTGAACCTCAGCAAGAGTGGCAGGTAGATTCAGGATGCCAAATTCCATGTTTAGGGTTGAGACAGGAGATAGAGAAGAGGAATTCCTGAAAGAAGGGAACCTGAAAGCCAGAGGGAAAATGAGGAAGTTGACTCTGCAGATACCACAGAGTGGCAGCCCAGGGAGAGAAGCTACTACAGCCCAGAGGGTGAGTGTGTATGGTGTAGACTTCTGGGGGTCTGAGATAAGCTCTCTAAAAACCACAAAGGGAGCCCACCTCTAGCAATTAAGTCACGCTTGGGGATACTTCTGCTATATAGCACCCTAAACCTCTGAAAGGGACCTCAACTCAGTGCACTGTAATCGCAATCAGTGAAAAAATCGCAATCACACATTTATATTGTGGTTTTAAAGTGTCCACTACGGGCTCTGGAGGCCATGACAGGTCCTCAGAGGTTTATACAGGGACAAAAATTCCCTCCTTCAACAAGAAAGAGATTTGTCCCTGATTGGACTGGTTCGTAGCCCCTGTTCAAAGAGCCGTTCCTTCCCTGGGAACCCCACGTAGGTGCTGGCACCTGGCTTCTTCCCAACCGTGAGCTCTTCTCGCTTGCCCCTCCCACCCTGAAGATCGGATCCTGACTAATAAATCTATTATTTTATTTCTACTTCAGGGTATCTAGCTCAATGCTTTGTTCAGGATACCAAGACCCTAAGGCAATCGCAACCCCCAACAGCACTAGCGGTATGAAATTTTACGTGAGACATACTTATCTTTTTTTCAACATTTACCTGATATTCAAATATACCGGGCATCCCATAGTTTTATTTACTAAATCTTATCATCCTGACCCCGTGTTTATGAGCTGTGTGCCCCAGGTTCAGCCATTTTCTGCCTATGTTGTCTAATTGGTAAAATAGAATGAAGATCCCTTGCTGTATCTACAAAAAAAAAAAAAAAAAGATGAGGGGCCAGGGAGTTAGCTCAGTGGTTCCAGTGCCTGTCTTGAAAGCACAGGGCCCAGGTTCAGTCCTCAGTAACCACATACAATGCTGGGCTTGGAGACTCAAACCCAGCAGCAACCAGTACCACATACCGCAGTGCCAGGCGTGGTGGCTCAAGCCTGTAATCCCAGCACTCAGGAGGCAGAGGCAGGAGGATTGCTGTGATGTGAGTTTGAGGCTGAGCTCAGGGCCAGCCTGAACTACAAAGCAAGACCTTGTCTCAAAAAAAAAAAAAAGATGAATAAGGAAGGTAGGTGAGATATCCCCAGCTTCTGATTTGCTGCTTATATTTTCCACCATCTCTCTCCTTTTCCTTTTCTGTCTCCTTTTCTCTGCCCATCTCTTGGAGTTTGCAGGGTTCCCACAGCCTTGTCTGGCCCCGTTCCCCGTCTTTGACACTCACAGACTGTGATCAGCTCTCAGGCGTAAGCAGTGAAGTGGTAGGATATTGTGTAACACACAGTGGGTCAGTGAATCGATATCAGCAGGAAGGAGTGTGCCTAGTTCTTGCAGAACCCACAACCGACAAACGCGAATTTTTGCTGTGGTTTTGCTCCCCTGTGCTCGTCCCATTCCTGCCAGCACTGATGCCTCAAGTTTCTGACCAGAGCCTCCTCCTCTCTCCAGCCTTCTGTATCAGCTCAGAATCTTACTGTATGTGGCCAAATTCTGCTGCAGGACCTCTGGAGAAAAGAGAAACAAAGCAACCTTTAAAATAAATTATAAAGACCAAGGCAGAGTGACGTAAGAGAGTTTTCTAGCAGAAGATCAGGTAACGCTTTTGAGCTTTGTTAAAAAAATCAGCCACTAACCCATACATCACTGTCATTTGAACCACAGTGTCTAAAAATAGGGTTTGCTCTAATTTTCTGAGTAGCTGAAGCGAAAGAAGAGACTTATGAGTAGTGAGCAGGCTGTGTCCAGGAGTAAGTAACTTCTCTTTGATGGCGCTGCGGTGACTACTAAGGAGGGGACTCACTTCCGGATGTGTCCGGCAAATCCTGGCAAAGATGGAGAACTGTGGAGTCAGGGTGACCCTTGTGGGACCTCAGTTCTGTCTTCTCCTACCCAGGGCAACGTTGGGTAAATTACTGACCTTCTTTTCATGTTGGTTTTTAAAAGATAGAGATAATAGTAGTGCCGAGTTTATGAGGATTTTGTGCAGCCTGAGCGATAGGCACTCTGGACTGATTACACACACGAGTCATGACCTATGTCACAGTGATTCCTAATGGACAAGAGACACCCCAGGCAGAGAGAGAATTCTAGCCCCAGAACTCAAAGGAATGTTAGATGATTTTTTAAAATCAGGCGCAAGACAGTTGACTCATATCAATGAAGAGAGAATCCACTGGGCCGTAGTCCGAGGGGCAAGTGCACGGTGTGGAAGGTCTCTGAGTTGCAGGAGCTGGGCACAGTGCCTACACTGCTTATTCCCTCTGCTGCCACACTTTGCTATTTCCTCTGTGGAGTCCATCGCTACTTCCTGCCATCAGTGCAGAGCCCTGTGCGAGCCTTCATCACACCACCCGTCTGATGGGCTGGCTTCGGCCTCCCAGGTCAACTCCTCAATGAAAGCCTGTATCTTGTAACCCGTTCTGTGTCCCCAGCATCCAGCAAGGGCTTAGTGTGTAGTACGTGCTCAGGAAGAAAGTGCTAAATGAATTACACGTCCAGGTTTTCTCAAGGATGTCTGCAGAGTAAAAGAGAAACCCTTATCTCCATCTGTTCAAGCTGCTCTAACAAAATATCCTAACTGGTCGGTTTATAAATATTCCAAATTTATTTCTCGCAGTCCTAGAAACCAGAAGTTGAAGACTGAGCTGCAGCACACACGAGGTCCAGGTAGCGTCTGCGTTCTGGTTAGAGAAGACCCCTTCCCACCATCTCCCAGCGCTCTGGACTTTCTTCACAAGGCTCCACCCTGTTGATCTAACCACTTGCCAAAGGTTTCACCTCTTAAAACAATCGGATCACCTCGAGGGGTAGAATCCCAGTGTTCACACCTAGCAGAGGATATTCACACCACAACTCCGTAGGATGAGCCGAACTCGCCCATCAAAATTTCGGTACACAAGCGTGAAGACTGCCTGCCGCAGCGCTTTGTAAGGATGGGAAACTAAAAACAACGGGATGCTCATCAATAAGAGAATGGGCTAGATCAATTCTTAAAGGGCGGCAATGAAAGTTAATGAACTAGAACTCTGTGTATCCTCATGGGTAGATCTCAAACGTGATAGCATTGAGTCTGGGGGTGGGAGCTACTCATAAGAAGACACACAGGATAACTTACTGACTCAGAAACCTGAGAAGCAAATTCGGGATATTTTTATGAGTACATATATATTGCAAAGCATGGAAGAATTGGGAGAGGGTTAAGTGTGTTTTCAGTGTTCTGTTTCTCAGACAGTTTGATAGATACCTTGTATTGTTCTCTGCATGTTTTCATTTACCTGCAACAGTTCTTTAGAGGAAAAAAAAAAAAAGGCAGCCCTGAGACACAAAGGCTGGAATGAAACCCATCTCATTGCCACCCCTGTTCTGATGGTCTCTGGCTGGGCATTCTGGGGGAGGATTTATCCTCTCTGATCTTTGGTTTTCCCCAACACGGCATATCCTCCATCATGACAGATTGAGAGTCATCATGTTGTAAGGTCATCCCTTTCTGATTTATCTTTTTACTTAGCCAAAAATGTGATCTTTAACACAAATATCTTGGCAGAAATACACGTAGTAGGATGCCCTCTTCATGATAGCCCCAAACTGCAAATACCCTGAATGAAAGCCCACTGGTATCCATTCAAGGGAATACTACACAGTAGTGAGAATGAACAAACTATGGCTACCGTGGCCACGTGGATAAGTCACAAAAAGAATGTTCAAAGAAAGAAGCCAGACCCAAAGCAGTGAGTATAATTGGCTGCCATTTCTTTAAAGTTCAAAACTAAGCAGGCTGCTCACAGACAGACGAGAAATTATGCCTGAGCAGAAGGGATAGAAGGAGGTAATAAGGGAGGAGGCCCCTGGGGGCACAGGGAAGAATTCTGGGAGCTGATAAAGTCCTGTTATTGCTCTGGGTGCTGGTGATGCGGAAATGTTCTTGGTGAACATAAATCGAGCTATATGCTTATTGTTTGTGCAGATGTTAGACTTCATTAAAAATGTTCTTTAAATGTAACAATCGGCAAATTCCAGTGTTTTAATCTTTATCAGTTACAGCTGCCTGATCCCCACGCTGCATCAGCCACATAATAAAGGTAGATGTAAGACTCTGAATTAGCTTCCCCTCCTTAGGCTTGACCTTGAACAGACTGGCTGAACCCAGCTTTTGTTTCAGGTTCTCTGAAGAGAGGAGGGGATTGTGGAGGCAGAGTCAGGCCAGGCGGGGACGAGGCCATTACTCGGGACATGTGATCCAGAAAGACAGGCAAACTGACTAAATTATTTGATTTGGCAGATCAGCAGGATCAAATGACCCAGATAACGGTCATCCTGCCATGGTGACACCACACAGTGCAGCCAAAATACTTTCGAGGTGAACCGATCGGCTGGGATGGCGTCTGTGGGCAGAGAGAACAGAGGCTGTGCCTCCCCTGGGTCTGATTTCAGCAAGAGGAGCCCTGGAAGCATCTATAGTGGCCACAGAAAAGTAGGGCAGTGCTGGACCTAGAAGGGCTCCCAGCAACCCCCTGGCCCCGCCTCTCCTGTCCTGGGTGCTCCACAGAAGATGGGTTGGCTATCCCACTGATTCCCACTTAATATTAGGAATACCTGTTTAGCAAAGGGGGAAACTGAGGCTCACAGCTCAGTTGATTCCCCAGACCACTGTTTCCTCCCCCGGAAGGGCTGTTCCTCAGGTCCCTCCTGACATCATGTGGCAGGACCAGGGAGCCTCACCACTCTGAGAATCGCTCCATAGTCCAGACCTTGGCAGAGGCACCAGGGCTCTGAGAGGGCGTGAGAGTTATTGGAAGAAGCTCTGTGGACATTAAAGAAAAGAGCAGAAGAGAACAGACTTTTGGGAGGGGAGAGGAGGAAGGAAGGTAGGAAGGAAGAAAAGAAGGGAGGAAGGGAGGGAGGGAGGGAGGAAGGGGGACTTTCAGAGAGACCCCCAGATTTGCAGTGTGCTTCTGAGACAGTCTCATCCACACCTTGGAAACCTGGAACAGAGATCTGAGCTGAGTTCCCTTGAGGTGGAAGTGGCCCACCCTGATAGTCTCCTGTGGACCATCAGATCAGGCAGACACTTCTGGACATCAGTTTATTCAGTAAGTTGGCCATGGGGGGGGGCAGGGAGTGGAGTGTCTCTTAAGAGTGCCCATTTCAATTGTTTATTGCTTGGCTCTCTATCCTTCTGAGCTCTAAGCTGCAAAAGGGAAGGATAAACCCTTCTAAAAAGCATGTTGCTAGCACTTTGCTGGCATGTGGTATACCCTCAATGTTTATGGACTGACAATCTCTTCTGACCAGTTCCTCTCTACCTGTTGGCTGCCATACATTTCCCTATTGTATTTTACTGACTTGAATTAAGAAGTAGATCTTGGATCTGGGTTCAAGTCTTAGACCCAGTTCTTTCTGACTATATGATCTTAAGCAAGTCATCTTACCTCTTGGAGGTTTGGTTTACTCATATGAAGACTGAGAACAATAAAAGTCTACCTAGGCCGGAGAGTTAGCTCAGTGGTTCCGGTGCCGGTCTTGCAAGCACAAGGACCTGGGTTTGATTCCCCGATAACCACATACAATACTGGGCGTGGAGACTGATGCTCAGCAGCAATCAGCACCACATACCACAGTGCTGGGCATGGTGACTCAGTCCTGTAATCCCAGCCCTTGGGAGACAGAGGCAGGAGGATTGCTGTGATGTGAGTTTGGGGCTGAGCTTGGGGCCAGCCTGAACTACAAAGTGAGACCCTGTCTCAAAAAAAAAAAAAAAAAAATTAAAAAAAGAAAAAAAGTCTATCTATTGATGAGATGTTGTTATAAATATTGGATCATTATGTATCAGGAGTAGATGGTTACTTCTAGTGTTTGTGATTATTCAGTAAACTGTAGAGCTTTGCTTCTCTGGTATGAATATCATCTCAAAGTATGTTATTAATTACATGGAAAAATCATGGTCAGCATTCACTGATGCATCATGGGAGAGAGAACCCCAGGATGCCTTTCATCATCATTTGCTGTGTGTCCAGTTATCTGTCCCACCAGGCTTCCTTGATGGCAGGGTTCTTGGCTTACTGGTCTCTGTGTTGCTAGCACTTTGCGAGAGAGTAACACATTGGAGAGACCCAATAAATACAGGTCCCTGACCCCAAACTGAGGCTGTGGCCATGTGACCATGTGTCACATGAGCTTGTTCATTTAATGCCCACAATAGTCCCCACATAAGCAGTACTGTTTCTATATTGCAAATGGAGAGACTGAGGTCCAAGGAGAATTCTCAAACTTTCAGAATTTGAAGACTTCAGGCCTGGGTCACCCTGGCTCCATATGGGATTCTCCATGGGGACCGGCTGTCAGGCCTGGAGAACAGGTCAATCTCAGAAGCACCCTAAAAGGCAGCACAATGCCCTCATTCTCTCTGGAGATGCCAGGCTGGCCTCCAGGGAAATGCTCTTAGAAATCAGCCTTTTCCAGCATATTCCAATTTAGACACATCAAGTCTCCTGGGAGCAGAGACAGCCACAGGCTCCTGGGCTGGAGGATTTTTACCTTGGGTTTGGCAGGAATCTGCCTGACCTGGTTACTGAGCTGTTCCAAGAAGTGCCTGTCTTTTGAATGTCATTTTCTCCTACATCTTTACTGTTCAAACTTTTTCCAAATACACTTGAAGCCCCAGCCTATATGTAACCATAGTGACCCTTGCAGGAGCTCTGACACCCTGGAGGTCTGAAGTCTACAAGTCTGGGGCCGTTGTCACATCCACTTTTGCCTTGCAACTCACTATTTCCGAGCAGGGCAGGTAGTCATGTCCCACATTCCAGATGGGAAACCTAAGGCTCAAGAAAGTTAAGTCTCCTGCCCCATGCCACAGGGCCAGAAATGGTGCAGCTAAACCCCGGAAGCAACCTGGCTGAAGTCTGAGCCTGAGACAAGGGTGAGTACACAGGCAGCAGAAGGGAGGTTGGTGTCCCACTGTCCCTTTCCAAAGCAGAAGCTCCTTAAGGACAGATGGGGACAGAATCATCCTTGGCACTCTGCCTCCCCTCCCCTCCTTGGTGTTCTCCGGACCTAGCCACAGCAGTGCTCTCAAACACACACAGCTCTGGCTTCTCCTGGCCCAGTGGCCTCCTGACACCCACAACGAATAGCCCAGACTCCTGCTCCCAGGACCTGGGGCCTTTTGAAGTCTGGCCTCAAGTCCACTTCCTGTGCCATTTCCACCACTCCCCTCCACCCTCCGTGGCAGACTCCATCCTCCTCCAAATGTTTGATGCAGGCACCACCTGGCCTTTGCATATGCTGTTTCTTCTCCTTGGAACATTCTTTCCTTCCGTTCTTCTTTCCATTTCTCTATCCCAAAAAGTCTGCTCAGCCAGCTTTCTCACATGCTGCCCTTGTTTGGGATGCTGTGGTTTCTAGACCCCTTCCCCACTTCACTAATGAAACAAGGCCAGGGAAGCTAACAGAAGCTAGTTTGTCCAATGGACTCTTATTATCCTCAGGCCTTTTGAGATGATCAAACAAGACAATTCCATATCCATGATCTAGCTTGAAGAAATAACATGTCAACATCCATAAGCTAGACCCTTTCTCAACACAAATTTATCATTTTATTTCCCAGAAGAATATACCTCATTTGTAAGAAATGCTTCCCCTCACGCAAGCCCTGGGTTTCAGGACGAGCCCATTCCTGAATGTAGAGAAGATGCCCTCGAGCCATACTGGTCCAGTTTTAGAACCTTATCATCTGTCCATAATGATTGGGCCATGAATTGGTCCATTTGACCCAGGCTCAGCCAATCAGAGAACTTCCCTATGAACGTTCTAACTAGCCCTGGTGGGAAGCCACTCTAACTCCTGTATTCCTGAAGCTCTCAGGCTGATGGGCCAGAGCTAATTGGGATGTTTTGTTAGATCCTAGGAGCATGAAGCAAAAGATGCAAGACAGAACAAGTTGAAACCATTCCTGCATTAAGCTGCACATTCTGATCTTTCTGCAATTGATTGGTAGATCTCTGACAGTTCAAGTGCCAGGTGCTTTTGGAAACTTTTTTTTTTTTTTTTTTTTAGGTTTTTTGAGACAGGGTCTCGCTTTGTGGTTCAGGCTGGCCCTCAGCTCAGCCTCAAACTCACATCACAATCTTCCTGCCTCTGCCTCCCGAGTGCTGGGATTACAGGCGTGAGCCACCACGCCCGGCACTGTGGGATGTGGTACTGGTTGCTGCTG
Organism: Petromus typicus; assembly: GCA_004026965.1. Lineage (NCBI taxonomy): Eukaryota > Metazoa > Chordata > Mammalia > Rodentia > Petromuridae > Petromus > Petromus typicus. The sequence goes on from PVIR01008682.1 coordinate 20,853, forward strand.
GGTGTGGGTCTCCACACCCAGTATTGTTATGTGGTTACCGGGGAATCGAACCCAGGTCCTTGCGCTTGCGAGACAGGCGCCGGAACCACTGAGCTAACTCCCCGGACCCTTTTGGAAACTTTTTAAAGCTTAGGGTTCTGACAAGTGTAGTTTAAAAACTCTTCCCCAGTAATATCACATCACAATGGCCTCGTAAATATTTATTAAGGTCCCAACATGGACCAGGATCTCTGCTAATGATGGAGACACAGAAGAAAACCAAAAAGGTGATCCCCATCCACCCAGAGCTCATGGTCTGGAGTTGTGCTTCCAGTGAAAATAGCCACAAGTCACATGTGGCTATTTAAATTTAAAATAATTAAAGTGAAGTAAAATTTAAAATGTAGCCCAGAAAAGAAGTCTTCCAATTAAAAACGAGAAAGCATTTAAATAAACATTTCTTAAAAGAAGAAATACAGATGGCCAACAAGTGTAGAAAAGATGCTCAATATCATTAATCAGCAGGGAAATGCAAATCAAAACCACAATGAAAATCTTCTCATACCTGCTCGGATGGCTGATGTCTGAAAGACAAACAATAGGTGTTGGCAAAGGGCTGAGAAAAGGGAGCCCTTGTATATATTACAGATGGGAGGTAAACTGGCACAGCCATGAGAGAAAACAGTATGGAGAGTCCTCAAAAAATTAAAAATAGATTTCCCATCTGATCCAGCAGTCCCACTTCTGGGTCTGCATCTGGAAATAATGAAACCAGTGTCTTAAAGGGACCCTATACCCCACATGCACAGCAGCCTTGCTCACTACAGACCAGGTATAGAATCCCTAGAGTTCATGAGCAGTTGTATGGTAAAGACCATGTGATGAACACACACACATGAAGGAATATTATTCAACCTTTGAAAAGGAAGGAAATGCTGTAATTTTTAACAAAGAGTGAGTGAACCTGAAGGGTATTATTCTAAGTGAAATAAACTAGGGCGAGAAAGTCAGACACCACCCAACCTTACTTCCTTTTTTTTGGTTTTGTTTTGTTTCTGAGACAGGGTCTCACTTTGTAGTTCAGGCTGGTCCTAAACTCAACCTTGAACTCACAGCAATCCTCCTGCCTCTGCCTCCCAAGTGCTGGGATTCCACCTTGCCCTGCAGTGTGGTATGTGGTATTGATCGCTGGTGGGCATGAGTCACCACACCCGGCATTGTTGTATGTGGTGACCAGGGATCGAGCCTGGGTCCTTGTACTCCCAAGGCAGGCACTGGAACTACTGAGCTAAATCCCTGGCCCCACCTGAGCTTACTTCTAAGTGGAATCCAAACAAGTACAGGTTAGGGAGCAGACAGCTTGGTTCACAGGGGCTGAGAGGCGATAATCAAAGGATACAAAATTTCAAATTCAGAAGATAGTTAAATTTATGTGCAGCATGGTGACCACAATAATTATATCATAAATATATACAAAAATTCAAAAAATAAAATATAATACTTGCTTATATACTTCATGGAGGATATGTTAATGAGCTTGATTATGGTAATCATCTATCATGTATAATACATGCATATCCAAATGCCATGCTGTATACTTAAACTATGTGCAGTTTTTATTTGCCAATAATACTTCAATAAAGCTGGAAACAAAAAACATTTTACTTAAGAAATTGGAGGGTCCTTTGGGCTCAGTGACACACATCTCAAATGTCAGAATTCTTGGAGTCTGAGGCAGAAGGATCATAAATTCAAGCCTGTCCCTGGAAATTTAGTAATTTAGTAACACTGTCTCAAAATAAGGAGTAAAAGGGGCTGGGTTTGTAGCTCAGTGTGAAAGTTTTGAGCTAAAGCCCCAGTATCAAAAAATAAACAAACAACACTGAAGGTCCTTTTTGTCCTTTTCTGAGTCTTAACTTGCTTTTGCTTTTTTCAAGGAAAAACTTAGTTCCTTGCTGAAAGTTACTTGTAAATTGCTGCCAAAGCCCATACAGAGGGTCAGAGATGTAGCTCAGTGGTGCTGCACTTGTGCCTGGTAAGTGCAAGGTCCTGAGTTCGATTCCCAGGACTGGAAAAAAGTTCAACCAGAGTCCTACAATATATGCATGCATGGATATAGAAAATATAAATATGTCTATATATGTATGTATTCCTTCCTGCTCTATGTTTATTTCAAAGGTTTGGTAAGCCTTCCAATGCCAGTTTCTAAGCTTGAAACTCCAAAATATGAAATACCATATCTCACATATTATATACTTATAAGATTTCTTGCAAGAAGCTTTCTCTTTAAAGTATTTTTAAAGTAAAGCATTTCGGGGGACCCCTCCATTCTTTAGTCTGCCTTGCAGCATTTCAAATACCCCAAAACCATATGAGGCCATCAGGTCCCTTGGACCACCAAACATCGCCCTCAGTGTGGAACAGGGTGTGGAAAGTTTTCTAGAATCTAGCTGCCAAACTGTCATCTTAGCATTATGGGAGATGAGGTGGGAAGATCACAAGTTCCAGGCCAGCCTGGGCCATTTAGAACATAGTGAGATCATCTCAAAATAAAAATAAAATGAAACAAAATATACTGGGGGTGTAGCTCAGTACAGAGGCCTTGGGTTTGGCTTCCGGTACTGAAAAAAAAATAAACGAAAGGATGATTTTAAACCCATCAGCAACTACTCACCATGGGAACTTGTTAGAAATGCAGAATCTCAAACTCCAGATTACTGAATTAGAATCTGAATTTCAACAAAATCCCCAGGTAATTCTTGGGTACATTGAAGCTTGAGAAGTCCTTGCCACTCCTACTTCAGCCCCTTAGTCTAACCAGGTCACCGCCCATCTTCCCTTGCCCTGCAGTGAGGGGTCCTCCTTGACAGAGACTGCGGACTCTCCAAGCTGCCAGCTCTGTGATCTTTCCTCTGGCCACAAAATAAACTCTATGGCTATTTGTCCCCTGGCAAAAGCTTCCAGAAATGACATTGATCCTCAGCAGGATCAGCCCCTCCCCAGGCGTGGTCAGTGGATAAACAGGGTCAGCATTAATAAAGACTGGTACACTAGTTTGGGAGCCAGATGGTCAACCCATACCTGGAACAATTTTTTCAATGATTCTTTTTTTTTTTTTTTTCTTCAACTACACCAGTGTAGACAGCTAAAAGGAGCAAAGGTTCATGTTCAGTATGTTTTTATTTTTCTGGAGGGAGGAAGAAGGTTCTCACTATAGGGGAAGGATGCTCTGTTCTCATGTCTGCCGAGTCTATGTCAGGCTCCAGGTGCTTATGAGAGGCCCAGTGGGCTTACGCACATGCACACACACACACACACACACACACACACACACACGCACATACACGCATACACTTCCACTAATTGGTGGCACTCAACCATAACCAAGCAAAAAGGCAACAAAATACCCACATTTAAATTGCAGATTGTGACCTTTGTGCTTGAAATGAGTTCAAACATCCTGTTTATAGCTTTGGGGTTCTGGCACTCAATAACCTTCCAAATTATTTTTCTTCTTTTTTTTTTTTTCCCAAATGGCTATTATTATGCATTGCGTTCCCCCAGCTTCGGAGTCTCACCCCTCGCTGGCCTCTCCAGAGAGTCCTGGTAATTTGAAAAATGCCTGCAGCAGTGAGCACTTCCTGCTTTAGTGTTGCTACTTGATTCTGCTCGGAACATCAAGAGCAGAACCAGTCCTGCAAGCTTTGGCCCTGTCCACTCAGGACACAGTGAGGAAGGTTAAAAAATGTGGAGGGCAGAGGCAGAGAAAGGACTTCTGCTCCAGGTTGTTAAACTCCTCTGATCCAAAGGTCTTCAAGGCCTGGGGTTAGCACGTCTTGAAGCCTTAATAAATGACAAGCCCTCGGGGCATGTAACCCTTCCCAGGATAGGAAGTGTGACAAAGTAACCTAGTTCAGCAGAAGTGAAAGGTTTCCCTACAGTAGGAATTTGCAGAGCCTTCAAATGCAAAGGTACAAGGAGGACCCTGGGTGGGCTGGGAGGCAGCTCTGTGTTGGTTTCCGGTTTCTTGAATTAAGATGCACCTCTCCCAGGAAGGCCTCACAGAACTGAGAGTCCACAGCCTACCTGAGAGACACTATATGCCCCACTGCTATTGCACAAAGCACAGTGACCTATGGCTGAGTGTCCTGCCATGTTATGTCTGCCATATTGTATCAGTCCAGTGACTAGCTGAGGTCTGCCCAGATCCACAGCACCAAATATAGCCCCTACTGTCATTAGGCACTGCTGTATCTATAGGTTACAACCCATCCAACCTTCCCAGGAGGCAGAGACTCCTCCTGGCAGCTTTAAGATTCCAGGCAGCTCCCCTGTCCTCTGTCCTCTCTCACTGAACACCCAGACCTAGGAGGGGGAGTAGACATGCTTGCTCAGATTTCCCACTTTCTCTCCTCTGTCAATGGGAAAAACTCCTGGTTAATATTTATCGAGAGCTTTCTGTATATGAGGCTGTAAGAAATAAATTTACTCATTTACCTCACAGCAGACTTGTTATACAGGGATTATGATCACTTCAGGAGAACTGAGGCATAGCGATATTAAATAACCTATCCAGTGCTGTACACAATGGGTGAGTGTTTTTATTTTATCTTGTGAATGTCAGAGCCAGGATTTGAACATAGCACTCCAACTGCAGTGGCCTCACCCACTCTACTACCCTAAGGAAGGCCCCTTGAACCTCTCAGAGGGCCATAAAGGCTGGGACTAGGTGGACCAATTTTCTAACAAGTGCCCAAATTTGTAGTTCTTCATAGCTAAATAGAATTCCTTTATGTGTACCACATTTTGTTTATCCAGTCATCTGCTGATGTATAGGTCGCTTCCAGGATTTAGCTGCTGTAGTGCTGCTATAAACATTGGTATTCATGCATCGCTGTGGTACTATAATTTGAGTGAGGCCAGGTACAAACAAAAAAGAAATGGAAAAAGACAGACAGAAAGGGAAAAGAGGGCAAATGTCACACAATGGGGAAATGAAACAAGAGAACACAAAGGAGGATGAAGAGGAAGGAAGGGGAAATGATAGGAATGAAGATGCGCCGTGCACAGGAGCCGAATAACCCTAATCATTATGAATACTTTAAGCTATAACGTGTGCTAAGACAAAGAGTATCAACAGGTACAAAGAAGATGACTGGAGAATCAGAGGAGCCGGGAAACAGGAAGAGGATGGGAAGGGGATAAAAAAGACAAGCTGCAAAATATGTATGTGACCGCTCCTCAAGATGAGTGTAAACTCTGTGAATTACAAACATGCACTAATGAAATACAATAAACAAGAAAATAAAATCGGGACCAAAAGGCCAAGTCTCAGTAGTATTCAGCTTTTCTAGAACCTTCCAGACCTAGTGCTTCAGCCAAGCTGGACCGTTTCTTGCTTCCTGCCTGGGCTTTGAGGATGGTACCTTTCCGGCTCCTCGAGTCCTCCTTGGGTCCGCCCTGCAGGAGGCAGAGTGTTCATTCCAACAGAAAAGGAAAAGTACAGCAGGGCTGGGCCCTGCCTCAGGGTCCTGCTTGCTCCTGACCACTGCTCTGGCACCAGAAGCCCAGGAATTCTAGCAAAGGGGCTCTCAGGGCCCACCCTGCATTCCCCGCATTCCCCACTCTCTGGAGGAAAGCATTTCGAACCAAACTTGGCAAGCCAGGAACGACTGTGGTCTGGCTGCTCCTCCTGGAAGCTGTGATGAGGCCCTGGCTGCCCGAATGCGCTGCTAAGAATAACCCGGCCACTTCCACGCCTACTGTGGAGCCCACAGCCTTTTCCAAGATTTCCCTTTGCTCTGTTTCAATCTGCTTTGGCAGAAGAGAAATTAGATTGTGAGCTGGGATGTAATCCGTGTGTGGGTCCACAAGAGTCCAGTACTGTGGCAGAGAGCTAAGTTAGTTAGAAATTATTCTAAAGCAGTCAGACAAGGTTGGGCCCTGGGCACACAAAACAATTGAGGTACATTCACTAGTTACCATTATAAAAGGGGAGAAAGTCCTATACTCACATACTTCCCTGAGAGATGAATAGCGGGGACTGATATTCTAAACAGGCGTCAATCTCCCGAGCCCACTTCCTTTCCGGAAATTCCATATTCACTCTATGTATACTTCTTACATGATTTGCTTTCCCATTTGATCCCCATTTAATCAATATAACCTGGGAGATTATACTTGTCATCTAATTGGTTGATCATGGTCTTGTTCCATCTCACGCCCACCCTGTGATTTTTCACTGGATTTTACAGTTTTGTCTGACTTTGTACCTATCTCACCTTGTAGCTTTGGCCCATAAAACCCCTTTGAAAAGCCTGTGGGTGGGTAACCCTCTTTCAGATCTATCTTTTGTTTCTTTTAGACAGAAGCTATCTTTCTGTCGATAAAGTTTTCCTAGTCTTAACTCCTGTTGTTCCTAGAACCCACTCTTCGATTTAGAGAACATGGACTCACATTTCGAGTAGATAACAGGTTGGCTGTTATAATAATTGGATTATTTTGTTTATTTGGATTACTCAGTGCCCTATATTAGTATGAGGCACAGGAGGAGGCTCTGTGACTGCTTGGAGAATGAATATATAAGGAGTCACAATGAATGAATATGCGCATAGGTAATGCTCTATCTATAAGTACTAGCAGTGTCTCTGGGATAGTAGTACCCTGGTTCCTTTTGGGTTGTTATTCCTCATGACAGCTGCAATAGGGAGGTGGTTTCACTCTCCACATAAAAGGCAAAGGCAGTGGAGGTGAAGAGACGTTAGGTAACTTGTCCAAGGCCACACTGGCAGAGCTGAGTCTGAAGCCCTGGGGCTTTGAAACCATTATAGAAACATCTTCACTATACAAAAGGCTGAATGAGTATCCTGTCACTGAAGGTGTGAATGGCTGACTATAGTAACGAGTGACTGTATGGGCAAGTGAGTGAGTGATGGGGGGAGGGGCTGTCAGCTGGCTCCATAGTGCACAGTCCAGGGCCCTCTCTTCCTTCCCAGGGGATCTTGTTGATTTATGTGCCATCCCTGAGCTTCATGACAACCTCATCCATAAAGAACGATCAGATCTCTTTCCTTGTGAACTCTTTGTCCCTCTCCCCTGACAAGGCTGCCCTAAGGCAGGCCTAAAGCAGGGCTGCTGTGTTGGCCAACCCCAGTCGCCATTGACTTTGAGACTGGAAACAGCACCTCCTGCAGTACAAGCTCCAGGGAGATCCGTATATCGTGCAACATGGTAGGGGACCTTGCAGGGGATGTTCAAGGACGCTATATGACTCGACTTCTCCCCCAGACCCATGCCTTCTCCAGAGATAACGGACCTCCTGGCCCACTCACCTCCTGCTCACCCTTTCCAGTATTCAGTGGTGCCTCACACCCCTCTGACCTTAGTAAAAAGTTCATAAAGTGAGGTTGACATTTCCCAAAGTAAAGCAGAAGTCTCAGGTTTTCCCAATGGAACTGTGCAGTCTGCCATGTCTAAAAGACAAGGGTTTCCAGCTTGGAGTAGTGACTTGTGTATAATCCCAACACCCAGCAAGATGAGGCAGAAGGATCACTAAAAGTTCAAGGCCATCCTGGATACCATAGTGAGGTCAAGACCAGCCAGAACTACATAGTGAGAACTTGTGTTAAAAAAAAAAAAAGCAAAACAAACAAAAAACCCAAGAAAGAGAGGGAAAATAAATAAATAAATAAATAAACATGTGTTTCTAATCCTAGCTTCACTAGTTAGTAGCTGTGTGACTCTGCCCAGGGCCTTCACCTCTCTGTGTTTAGATTTTCTCCTCTGCAACATAGGGATGATGATTCTACTTTGGAGAGACAGGAGAATTCTAAGGAATAACTTGTTTCATTGCTTCTTCTTCTTATTTTTTTTTTTTTTTGGTTTTTTGAGACAGGGTCTCACTTTGTAGGTTAGGCTGGCCCTGAGCTCAGCCTCAAACTCACATCACAGCAATCCTCCTGCCTCTGCCTCCCAAGTGCTGGGATTACAGGCATGAGCCACCATACCTGGCACTGTGGTATGTGGTACTGATTGCTGCTGGGCGTGAGTCTCCATGGTCAGTATTGTATGTGGTTCCTGGGGAATTGAACCTGGGTCCTTGAGCTTGCAAGACAGGCATCGGAACCACTGAGCTAAATCACCAGCCCCTTCATTGCTTCTAACTGGGACAAATTCACCCCCACAGGAGACACTTGAGGTCATTTTTCACTGTCACAATTGGTACTGGCATCCAGTAGAGATAGGTCAGAGACACTGGCAAACATCCTACAGTCTACAGGGCACCTGCCCATCTCTGCTTCAACAATGAAGAATTACCTGGTACCAAAAGTCAGCAATGCCCATGAGGCCCAGCAACTCCATTCTTAGGTATATACCCAGAAGAAGCAGAATCAGAGGGACAGATACACAACATGTGGCCTGCTCATACGCTGAAATACAGTGTTCTGTCTTCAGAAGGAAGGACTTCCAATGCAGGCCACAGCATGGATGAACCTTGAGGATATTATGTTAAGGAAGGAAGTCAGTCTCAAAAAAACCCAAGTGTGATATGATTCCACCAGTGGGAGGTATCCAGAGTCACTAAATTCACAGAGATAGAGAGAAACTCAGTGGTTCCCAGTGGCCAATGGGAGGAAGGAACAGGGATTCTTGCCCAATCAGGACAGTTTCCTTTTGTTCCAGCGATGCATGATAGCAGTTGTTGGGAAACATTATGAATGTGTTTAACACCACTGAACCACTTACAATAGCCAAGATGATGAAGTTAGTGGTATATGTAGTTTAAAAATATTTTTTAAATCCCAACAGTGCTGCCACTGGGAAACCCTAAACTAAAGGACTTGCTGAACCGGCACAGAGGAGTTGACCCCAAGATGTTTGTTCCTCTCTGTTCTTTATTTGCTCAGAGCTTAGATCTCAATCTGCTCCGAGGATCTTGGGTGGTGTCTTGTGTGAAAAATATATGAGTTAATAATATGAGGTGACTTAAAATGGATTCTGGGCCCGAGGCCTTCAACAGAAATATGGTATGTATCACTCACTCTAGCCGAGTGTTGTTTGACGCTTTCTAGTAGCAGTGTTAAGAAAGGAAACAGATGAAACATTATATAATTTAAAATAATATTTTACTTAATTCAACACATCAAATATTTTTATTTTAAGAGGAAATCAGTATGAAACATTATTAAAGAGATAGTATATGCTCCTATTTGTTCTTTGTTTTTAGAGGTAGAACACAGGTTCTCGTAGGCATGTAGTCTACCCCTGAGCTGTGCTCCCAGCCCAGATGTACCTTTTGAGTGTGTGCTAGGCCTGCAAAATCACAAACCATCTCAGTCTCAATCCTGGAAGTGCTAACAGGAAACAGGCCCAAAGGCTTATGGGAAGGCATGGGGCTCTGTTCTCTGTCTCTCTGATGCTAATGGTTGGAGACAATTTGGATCCTCACGTCAGCCTGGTCCCACACACCAGGCAGATAGAAGTTGAGCCTATAGAGTCCAGGGAAGAAGACACTGACCTCCTAGCCTGGGACCTTGTGCCTTACTCCCAGAGAGAACCCAGGGCCCCTCAGAGAGAGCCTGATTCTCTCAGGAGATCCTTCCATTCCATCAGTGTGACCTTACAGAAGCACTGGGCCACTGCTGATTTTAAAATCACATTGGCTTAGGGAGGTGGAGTGCTTGCTCATGAAGTGATATCTCCCTAGAAGAGACAATACTCACATCCACAGGTAATACGGCACGGCATTTGGGGAATGCTAAGCTATTAAGAACTGAAATGATAACTCATGGCTATCAGTGAAATCTAGATTTTTACTGCCCTGAAGATCCAGGGCAGAGTCCCCGGATCAAAGCACTGACTTCCAGACTAACTGCAGAGTCAGGGCTGCCTGGGTAAATCCATCTACAAACTGTTCTGGTTCAAATCCCAGCTAGCTGGTAATAGGCAAGCAATTTAATCCAGCTGAACCCTTCCTTCTTCTATTTTAAAAATATTTAATTAGAATATAATAGTTTTATGTATTCATGGGGTAACAGGTGATGCTTTGACATATGTTTCCATGTGGGGTGGTTGCATACAGCCAGATATCCATCCACTCATGTACTTATCATCTGTGTGCATGTGTGTGTGTGTGTGTGTATGTGTAGAAGATATTTAAAAAGCACTCCTTTAGTCATTCTGAAAGGTACCAGAGATTATTACTAACCATGGCCACTGTGCTGTGTGACAAATCTCTAAAACTTATTTCTCCTGTCTCCCTGAAACTTTGGATCCTTTGATCAACATCTCCCCACCCGCATCCCTCTGCAGCCCCTGCAGCAACCACTCTACTCTCTGCTCTGAGAGGGGAAGAGAGATCTCCCAGGATTTGACTTCCTGGGACTGAAAGTCCCTTTCTCCATCTAGCTGTCTGTCCCGCTGCCTGGGACAATCTACCTCCGGACATTTGCTTCACCTTTACACTCACCCATCGCTGGTGCTTGTTCAGAAGCTACCTCCTCCATGTGACCTGCTCTCACTGCCCATTAGAAATTAACAGTTCCCCTTGGGTACTCTTCATCCCTTTTTCTCACCTTGTTTTGTCTGCAGAACATTTTCTACTGGATACTCTATCATATAGGCTTAAATTTTTTTAAATATCTCTGTCACCCCAGTAGAATATTAGCGCCAAGGGGGCAGAGATTTTGTTCAGGTTTTAATTCTTATTCTCAGTACCTAGAACAAAACCTGGAATGAGGAAGGTGTTCAACAAATATCTGTAGAAATAATTTCTTAATTAAATGAATATCTAACTTCCCTGTATACACTGGGTCATTATTACCACTTGGATACTGGTCATAAAGCAGGTAAAGACACGCAGTTCCTACTGTTACTTTATTAATCCATGTGAAATATTTCTTGTGCTCATACTAGGTGGTGGGTGGTATGTTGGGCTCTTTTGGTGTGGGAAGGGGTAACATCGGACTCACAGGTCAGCAGAAGATGGAATCCCCTCCTTCTGAGGGCATGGTGGAGACTGGGTGATTCTAGTAATTCTGGAGAATGCATTGTGCAAGCAGGAACAGAATGTTTCTATTAGTCAGCTCCAGTACAGGTCCGTGACAAAATGTTCCTCATATCTCAGTGGCCTTGAGTAAATGGTTTTCTTGCTCATGTAGCTCCAGGTTAGCTGTGAGTCAGATTTGGATCTGCTCGATGTATAATCTTATTTTGGGGCCCTGGCTAAAAGACCATCTTCTACCTGGGCACCCTGCTCTGTCAGGACAGCCTCCTGCTAAGCTTGGCCTTTCCTGAGGGAGATCTCCAGGAAGGCTTCTTGGAAGGTGACATCTCAATATTTCTTTTTATTTCCTTCTCCAGCACATCCTACCTTGATCTGGACTCATCACCAAAGCAGATATGACTGGACATCTCCACAGACCTGGCACTGTGCTGGGACAGAATTACTGTGGTGAGAGAGTCACCTGCTGCCACAAAATTCACATGCCAGAGAGATGGGTAGTAATTCCAAGTGTGTGTTGAGGAGGATAAGGGGCGACATGGGAAGAGCACAGTTGGAGGGAAGTCTTCTCAATGAAGCTACTGCTCAAACATGGTGACCAAGAGCCCTGATGGAGGTAAGTCCAGTTAAAACACCTGGAAAGTCAGAGGTGGCCCCTTGAAGAACATTATCACAACTCTGGTGTTGAGAGTTCCACATCTGCTCCACCCAGGGGACCAGTTGTTTCCAAGTCAACCACAGTGATGTCATCTTCCTCCCCACTGTGACTGGCTGAGCACTGGTCCTAGACACATAAGGGAAACTGCCAGGAGGCTGTAGGGAAAAGTTTTTTGATTCTGAAAATGAGACATAAGGAAAAAAAAAAAATCTCCAACTTCTCTGGATGTGGCTGGGTCTGGGTGTGACACTGGATCTACTGCAGTAACCTTGCAGAGTAAGAAATGGAGGGCCAGGATCCTTGAAGACCCCAGTGAAAAGCTGCTTCAGTGGAGCAATACTTTTGTCCTCCCTTCACTTCTGGATTTCTGTTCACAGGAAATGCTAACCATTCTTACTGGTGTTGCGAATTGGGGGAGTGATATCTGTTGCTTGCTTCTCATAGCTGATACAAGGAAAACCTGAGCTGGGTTGTGAAGGAAGAATACGAGTTTTCCAGGTGATAAAGGAGGGACAGTCAACTCATTCACAGTAGCCTGGGCCAAAGCACAAATGTTTTTGGAGAAATAACTCTGAAAGGAGCAGGTGCCATCTAGGTCACACGGAGGCTGCCATGACTGGCTGGGGAAGCAGGACTTTGTGTGAGAATGACTAGGCCTGGGAGGCCCTCTGGGGGAAGCACAAAAGAAACTGACATGTCAGACCTGAGCGATTGGCTTCTCTATTTGAAAGTCATCACCACGTGACAACTGAGACAGCCTTCCTGAGCTTCAGCTTCCCTCTCTATAAAGTGAGGGGTTTCCATACTTACTTTGCAAGATTTAGAATCCAAAATCCTCAGCACAGTCTCTGGAATGGGGCAAAGAGTAACTGTCACTGTTCCTATGGTTTTATTAGTTTTTTTGTCATTGTCATTACACACACAATGTATCTGTCAGCTGCTGCTACCTAACAAACCATCCCCAAATTCATGGCTCCCAACCTTTCCTCATTGTCAGTGGGTGAGCCAGGGACTCTTCCGATGCCAGCTGGGCTTCCTCATGTGTTTGGCTGCCACTGGAGATCAGGGAGGTGGCTGTGCTATCAGGGCCTCAAGTGACCACAGGCTGACCAAGGAAGGCATTGGCTGAGGTCTCACCAGGGAAGTCTCACCTCCAGTGGTTTAGCCTGGCCTTGTCATGATGTGGCTGGGAGAGTTTCCAAAAACTCTAGTGCTCTGTGCTCCACTCCTCCTGTCACTCCCACTGTGCTCTGTAGACCAAACTAAGGAACCAGCCCAGCCCAGATTTAAGGCTTTTAGGGAAAGAGACTCCACTTTTTCTGGTACCAGGGATCATACTCAAGACCTCGTGCTTGTGAGACAGGCGCCGGAACCACTGAGCTATAACCTCAGCCCTCCAGACTCCACTTTTCCACGGTTGCAAGTTGCAAGACTCCACTTTTCCACACTTCCAAGTTGCAAGATCACCTGAAAATGTAGCAAACACACAGAAGGGCCAAGAAGTACAGCTATTTTTGTATCTGGCCGCATTCATAACTCTGAAGTCAGAAGATCCCAAAGACCCCATTCAGGATTTGCCAGGGAAAAATCCCCAAGCCAGCAAACATCGGGAAGAGGCCTGGCTCTCTCTGAAGGCCTTCCCCAGCTTCCACTGTGGCTATATTTGCACACTTTGATTGGTTCCCCTGCTTATCATCTGTCTCAGCAGGAAGAGCCTTTCTAGTCACCAGCCCCCAGAGAATGATTAAAATCCTGCACTATCGTCCAGACTTTAATATGAAATTCCTGGAGCCAGAAACCTGACTTGCCCTAATTTTCCATAATTAACTTGTCAAGACACCTGGTGTGGTCGTAGCTCTCCTCCTCAGGGGCTCCCCACCCCACCCCCACACGTACATACATGCAACTGCCTAACCAGTCCCAGTTCTATGCACCTTGTGATAGAAAAGAGGCTGCTCTTCTTTTAAGATCTCCAAGGAGCCCGGTGGTGGGGGGGATACTTGTGAACTCTGGACTTCTCCCAATAGCTCTACTAGATTTGAACTATGATTCCTATGTTTGAACTAAGATGAGCTTATTCCTCAATAAGTCAGAGAGGTGAAGTCACTTACCCAAAGACACACAGCCAGGTAATTCCTAGACAAAGTAGTTTCTTGGCTGCTTAGTGGGCAGAGTCCAAAGAAATTGAGGGTTAAATGCAGGCTGCTTTCCATAGGCAAGGCAGGCCTCCCGGAGCTGTGATTTGACCACAGCTGCCTTCCTACTGTCTACCACAGTGCCCAGCGCCTTCCCATTAACCATTCCTTTCACTGGATGTTTATTTTTTCACCACCATCATCCAGAATTAACACCAGGCAAGGAGACACTCTTAAACCTACAATTAATTAAAACATGGACTCCTGAGCTTCGTTTCAGACTTTCTAAAACAGAGGCTATAGGATCGAGGCCCAGAAATCTGTATTTTAATCTATCCTGTGTTGGTTATTGTGATGCAGAAGCCACTGACAGTTCCCTGCCAGAGACAAACCCACATTGTGGTTTTGGTGGTGTTGTTAAGAGAAAACAAATCAAGTTGTGTTAAGCGTGAGCTCACATTTGACAGACATCTCAAAGAGGCCCAGAAAAGGGATGTTTAAGGGTGCATTCAGCCAGCAGGGTCCCATGTAGGAGGGCTGCAGAGCCGGGTCACGATTCTCCATGTTGCCCGAGCTCTGTGCATGGAGTGTGTGTTCCTTTGTCATCAGAAAAACAGTAAGAATCTTCTAACACAAATATCCTAGAAAGGAGGAGACAACATTAGCAGCTAGAAGACAACACTATAGAAAGGAGATTTCTGGTCTTCGTAACTAGCTGAAAACAGAGGTTTGTGGGAGAAACATGTTGGTACAGGGATGGGGGGAGAAACAAGAGTAGAGGATGGCTGATATTTCAGCAGCAAGAGGTTCCAAAATCCAGGCCAATCTCTCTCTTTCTCTCTAATACAGGGTCTCACTTTGGAGTTCAGGCTGGCCTTGAGCTCAGCCTCTAACTCACATCACAGCAATCCTCCTGCCTCTGCCTCCCCAGTGAGTGCTGGGATTACAGGCGTGAGCCACCACGCCTGGCACTGTGGTATGTGGTACTGATTGCTGCTGGGGGTGAGTCTCCCCACACCCAGTACTGTATGTGGTTACCAGGGGATCGAACTCGGGCCCTTGCAAACTTGCAAGACAGGTACCGGCACCACTGAGCTAAATCCGTGGCCCTGGCCCAATCTCTTTTTGTAACTGTTATTTTATATGGCCTGTGTGCTAGACACCTGTGGGAGTTTGCAGCAAAGGCCCTCAGTATTTATCTGTCTCTGCCTCTGCGTTCTTTGCTATGTGACTATTGCACTTGCCCTCTGTGACTCGACTTGTCATGTGCTGGCTTTGGCCAATAGGATTTTAGCAAGCCTGATTCTAGAACTCTAACCCTAGCTCAAGAACAGACTTGAAGACCTGCACTTGTGTCTATTCCATAAGCCCGTGCCCAGCTGCCTGTTGGACAAGGAGAGAGAAGAAGAACCCAGGCATCTCTGCTGACAGCTGGATGACCCCAGATGTGTCAGTGCACCTAACCAAGACCAGCAGAACTGCTAGCTAAGCCCTCAGTCACACCATCCCTGAACACCTACTGTTGAGTTGTTTATTCCACAGTGTTATCATAGCAGTGGGCAGCTGACACAACTTTGAAGCGCTTCACACTTGTGTATTCCAGCAGACGCATCAGGGAAGGTCACCTCTCACAGCTGACTCATATTTGGCGGAGTCTGGTTCTGTCAAGAAGAATGTTCCTGGCAGGACCTATCAGGGGATCTGACTCACAGGCTCCTCCACCTTGTTATTTTTCTGATGTATTAGATATTGCCATCGCTCCCAGTCTACCACCCGTGAGTATACTTTTTACTACCACAGAGTAGGTAATGGAGCCCCTTCCATTCCCAGTTCATCGGTCTCATAGTGTTAGAGTCGACTAGATCTTCTGTCCAACCTCCCAAATGAATGAACACAAGCAGAGGAGAGATTACAGATTACAAATGTCTTCTTGCCTGGCCTCAACAATTTTAGCTAACTCCATCTTCACATACATATTCAAATAAGTTCAGAACCAAGTACCCACCTCCAAGGCTTGTAAATAAGAGCAATATTTACTGAAGTCCAATCCAGGAATTTGGCTAACTGCTTACATACCTTAGTCATTTAATCCTCCCAAGACTGTGCAGTAGGTACCATTATTATGAGATAAAAAGAGAACGAAATAGTTTGGGGGTGAGTCTTGTACTATAAGTGATAGATAAAATCCATACTATATCTGGATAATGTCTGCACTATTAAGGATCTTTCTCAAGTTGACAAGAAAAATGTCAACAACCCATAGACAATGAGGAAAAGACAAACATTTCTAGAAGAAATCCGAGCAGCTAACATATCAATATAGGAAAAATGTTCAAGTTCTCTTGGAGCTAGGAAAACCCGAGTATAAGTAACAACGAATTCTTATTCTCTGCTCATCCAGCTGGCAAAAGTTAAAAGGAGCTACAGCACCTCCTGCTGGCGGAGCCGAGGGCGGCGGACACACTCGCCAGGGCCGACGTGGAGCCCTCGCGAGATCAGAGAGACGTGAGCTCCCAGGCCAACTCTCAGCTATGGTAACCCGGAGCAACCCAGAAATCTACTTCAGATCTTCATGACCAGCTGCTGTTTCTTTTCCTTTCTTTCTCTCCTTCCTCCCTCCTCCTCCTCTCTCTTCCGCTTTTCCTATCATCTTTCTTCTCTTCTCTCTTCTGTCCTTTCCTTCTCTTTCATCCACCCCTTCCTCTCCCTCTTGTTGCCCTCTTCTTTCTCTTCCCTCTCTCTACTCTTCTTCCTCTCCTCCTCCTTTCTTCTTCCCCTTCTGCTTTCCCTTCTTCCTTCTCTCTCCTCCTCTCTCATCCTTCCTCCCTCTCCTCCTTTTCCATAGTAGAAGCCTCTCTTCGAAGAACATTTTCAGATGACCTCAGTCCCACAGAAGAATAACAAAGAGTCAATGTGGTTGAAGCTGAGGCTGGGAGGGGCTCCAGTGTCTGTCCTTGTGCCCCCATCCTCCTTAGAAAGCCATGGGATCTCCCATCAGGCCTCAGATGGGGGCAAGTGAGCAGCCCAGACAGCGCAGGCACTGCCTGAGGTCACACTGCTCTTCATGGACCAGCTGGACCTGACTAACACTCTCTCTGCTATGGGACTCCCTGTTCTTCATGATCCTGATGGTCAGCATCACCTTCTAGTTAGCATTCATTGAGCATCTTTTGAGTGGATACTTGACGGTCACTTCTCATTGTCTTGACATGAGAGGGTTGTGGCTGGAAGTGGTGACAGGGTAAGCCCCATGTCATACAGCTGGGAAGAAGCAAAGAAATCTTGAGCTAGGTTGACCAGGATCCCAAATGTAAGTGCTTTCTACTGTCCCACGTGTTCCAGGTAAGACATATAAGGGGCGGGGCTTCAGCCATGCCACCCTGAATGTCACCCAACCCCACCTGTCATGCTGTGTGCTCTGTCAGTCTTCACTATAAGAAGTGCCACCTGGTTAGAGGAAGTGACTCACTGAGCTTTGTCCTTGGGATTATACCTTGTCCCAGGTCCCCTCTGTGTTCTCTGCCTCCTGTCTGTCACTAACCGCTTTGCTCCACTGCACGGCCTCCTCAGTTTGTTGTACCTCGCAGGTCCAGAAGCAACAGAGCCAAGTGATCATGAACTGAAGCCTCGGAAACTGGCAGCCAAAACAAACTTTTCTTCTCCTTGAAGTTGATTTTCTTAGGTATTTTGTTACAACAATGGCAAGCTGACTAACACATGTCACCTTAGTAACAGAAACAATTCTCAAAAGCTCTTGGCAGACTTCTTTCCTTCACCTCATATCAGGCAGAACTGGGTCACATGCTAACCCCTCAGCCAACCACTGGCAAGGGAACTAGGAATAGCATTGCTGTGATGCTTAAACCAATGTTTGTGTTGCAATGGCTGATGTGAAACAGCCCTTGTTTTAGAAAGATGCATGTAAGTGGGGTCTGGTGTGCTGGATCACCCATCCCAGTGGGACCTCTATTATTTACCATTGAGTCCAGGGCTCCACAGTCCCTAGAACACAAGAAACCCTCAACAATTGTTGAGTGAGTGAGTGTATCGATGAGTTAGTTCAGAATGTCTCTCCTCTTAGTTCCTCACTGCCCAACGCAATCATCTCTTGATAACCTCAGTGGCCAAAGGAAACCACAAATGATGATGGACCTGGAACAAATTCAGACATAAAATTTGCACACTCTAGAAAGCTCTACTGAAGAAGTTAGTGGGCTTGGTGAGGCCCAAGTTGTCTATGTCCCAAAATACTTATCAACAGGGCACTGTTGGGTTAAGGTGGACATAACTCAGCCAACTCAATGATTTTCTTGTGGCTGCTAGTATTTCCAATGAATGTTTCTCTGTATTGGGATGATTTGGGGAACTCTATTGATCACTACGCTTGACAGTAGCCATGGTATCAGAATAATAGGCATCAAAATCTGCTTTATTTCTGTGGGAGCCTTTGTTCTTCATCAAAAGATGATGGGTGGTATCAGGTCAGGACATTGTACAGGAAAGGCCACTGGACAAGACCAAAACCAAAAGAGAGGCAGGGGTCATCTTGCTTTTTCTATAAAAATTTACTCTTGTCAAAACTGACCAGAGTCCCAAGAGATGTACATTAACCTCTTCCAAGGATGATGCCACACGGCCTATACCTCGATAGGACCTGTCGCTGAAATGTCTCATTACTTTCAACAACACAACAAGCTTGGACCAAGCTTCCAGCACACGAATCCCTAAAGGACATGCTCACACCCCATCTAGTCACAAAAAATACCTTGCAATGTGTTTACTAGTCAGGTCTGAGCCCCAGATCCCCTTCTTTCTAGCTTTGCAACTGAATACTTCTGTGAGAACCCACAAGGTAGTTACTGTTGGAGGATTTCATACAATAATCCAAGAAAACCACTCGCACAGCCCTTGAGAACCATGATCTTTTCATATTGTAGCTGACATCTAGTCCCCTACATTATGGGATAATAGATGACAATTATCCTAGAATCCAGGGTCAGAAATCATTTTCTCTAAGGGCCAGTGAGTAAATATTGGATGCAGGCTTTGTGGGCCACGTGGTGTCTTTCACACTGCTCCATTAGGTTGTGACAGCATTCATGTGACCGACATAGACAAAACACACACGGGTGAGCTGCCACATTCCTGTAAACTTGGATTGGCATAAAGTGGCAGTGGGACGGATTTGGAATGTGATTGCTGGCCTCTACCCTAGAGATCCAAAGAGCCCAGAGATGGAAAGTCTGTAGTGCCCGGTTAGGCCTCACTGTTGTCACTGTCAGACCGTCTGCGACAACACTTGGCGCCTCCTCAGGAAGGGGTCGAGCAGGGAAGGGTGTTCTTGGCTTGCCGACTGGGGGCGACATCATAAGACATCAAAGCTCGGGCTCTGGGCTCAGACAGACATGAGTCAGAGCCCAGCTCCTGGGCTGCTGTGTGTGACTTTGGGCCAGGGACCACCCCCACCCCCAGCTCTCTCCACGCTTCCGTTTTCTCATGTATAACATGGAAATAACAGCCTTCGTGTCACAGGCTTTGCAGAGAGGGTACAATCACATCAAGACCTCAGCTGCCCTGCCAGAATCTGTAGACACTTCTTCACATACGCCAAAAGAGGGAGTGTTCCAGAGACCCTCGGCAGTGGCAGGGGAACAAATCCAACATGGAAATGCTGACCTTCTTCTACCAGCTTCTAGGATATGGAGTTTCTCAGCAAGACCTTGTAAACTGCTTAACTTCCGCCAAGGCCCACGGGGGAATGATAAGCACAGGTGTGGCTCGTGGGTGAGACACTTCTTTCCCACTGTGGGTCCCCGCACTCTAACTCAAGGCCTCAAACCTCACCCCCAAACAGGCACAGACAGAGGACAGGACCCAGGACCCCTGCGACAGGAGCTGGGCAGCCCAGTCCTCCAGTGAGCAGGAAGATGCATGTGGAAATGCCCTGGGTAGATATTGTCTTCCTGATCATTCTAAGTGGAGGGACATTCGAAGGGAGATGTGTGGATTAATACTGAAAAGCAAGAGGATTAAAAAGATTAAAGAAGGTCAGGGGCCGGGGAGTTAGCTCAGTGGTTCTGGCACCTGTCTTGCAAGCGCAAGGGCCCGGGTTCGATTCCCCGGTAACCACATAACAATACTGGGTGTGGAGACTCACACCCAGCAGCAACCAGTACCACATACCACAGTGCCGGGCGTGGTGGCTCACGCCTGTAATCCCAGCACTCGGGGGGCAGAGGCAGGAGGATTGTGATGTGAGTTTGAGGCTGAGCTCAGGGCCAGCCTGAACCACAAAAAAGCGAGACCCTGTCTCAAAAAACCTAAAAAAAAAAAAAAGAAAAGAAAAAAAGATTAAAGAAGGTAAAGAGTAGTGAACGCTGATGTACAGGGTACTTCTGGACGCAGAATGCCAGGATTTCCCCAATAAGCTCTTTTAAAAATTCATGAGATTTTTTTTTGTTGTTGTTGTTGTTTCTCTGCTTATTTATTTGGGGCCCCAGGATAAACCTCTGAAAAGCAGCTTCTCATCGTCGCTGAGTCCTGAGGGGAAGGTATAATTTGTGTCGTTCAGGCTAATAAATTACACAATGTCAACACGCTCAGGCACAGAAGCCCCACAGCGGTCTCAGGTCCTACTAATGAGGACGGTCAGAGGAAGGAAAGAAGCTTTCTCACACTCTCTTCCTTTTGCTTCTCTCCTCCTTCCTTTTAGTTCTGAAGGGCTCTGTGTACCAGGCACTGGGGATGTGGAGATGAAAGGCCCGAGGCAGTCACAGTCACGTGGGGGAATGGCACTGGAGTGGAGAGTTCTGGGTGACATCATGGATCTAGAATGAAGGCTACACAGGTGTCTTCAGGGAGCATCCATGGAGCAAGTCCCAGCTCTAAGGTGGCAAAAAGGACAAGAAGATGCCCCCCCTGGAGCCTACACAACTTACAACCCAACATTCTTTTTTTTTGAGACAGGGTCTCACTTTGTGGTTCAGGCTGGCCCTGAGTTCAGCCTCAAACTCACATCACAGCAATCCCCCTGCCTCTGCCTCTTGAGTGCTGGGATTGCAGGCGTGAGCCACCACATCCGACACTGTGGTATGTGATACTGATTGCTGATGGGCGTGAGTCTCCACACCCAGTATTGCATGTGGTTACCAGGGATTGAACCTGGGTCCTTGCGCTTGCAAGACAGGCACCAGAACCATTGAGCTAAATCCCCGGCCCAACTCAACATTTCTTGTCTCCTCATTTAAATTGGACCCAGAAGCTCCCGGAAAAGACAGACTCTAAAAAGCTAAGACTTTTACCCATAAGGTTGAAGGAAAACCAGAAGCCACCCAATGTCCAAAGCTAGGGGACCAAATAAAGTGACTTGGTGGTTTATTCTGCAACAGTGACAATGATAAAGATGGGGGATGTATAGCAAGGAGGAAGAATACTTACAAACCCCCACAGCAGTGGGAGGGAAGAAAAAACACATCCCACCAATCAAGAAGATGAGGGCCAACTTTGCAGAGCAGAGGATTCTGGGGTCTCACATCCGGTCTCTTGCTGCAACAGGACAATGGTTCTGAATATGTATAACCTCCTGCTCCTAGTCAGGACACTTCATTGAGATGAGAAAAGAAAGGACGTCTTTCCAGCTTACCCCTGCATCCTGGGCAGGGTGCAGCATATCACTTCTCACAGCTGGGAGAACAGTACTAGAACCCAAATGACTGGATGAGCCATAGAGCCTTAGGAGCTCTAAGGAAGCCTGAGGAAGAAGAAAGAGGCAGTCACTTGGCAATGATCTTGTGACTAGCCTGAGAGATTGTTAACCCCCCAGAGAAAACCTAGAGGCTTTGACCAAAAAAAAAAAAAAGTTTTAGTTTACCTTTAATTGACATATAATGGTTCCATATATGTACAGGGTCTAAGTGACATATTGGTAAAGATGTGCACTGTAGGCAGGTCAATTCAGAGTAATTAGCATATCCATCACCTGTTGCACAGCAGTAGAATTATAGTTTAGAATAACGTTTGTTTTTTCATGGTGCTGAGCATGGAAGCCTGGAACCTGCACATGCTAGGCAAATACTATCACTAAGCCACATCCCCAACCTAAAAGGATTGTAAATGTCCTCACCACAAAGATTTTAACTCTCCCCAAATCTCAATTTTTTGCAAGCTGCAAGGCCTCTCTCTAGCACCCCCCTTCCTCCCCTCCCCAGACCCCTGCAGGCTACACCAGGACCCCCCAGCAGCCCCACAGCCCCAGGTCCGACTTCTCCAGTCTGCCCCTCACATCCTCCCCGAAGCCTGATGCTCCAGCATTCCTCCCGTCTTGCATCTCCCTGGAACGAGCTTAGTGACATGAATCTTGCATGAACAGGATGGACTCCAAGTTCACTCTTCATCTTTGCAAAGGGCTGACCTCAGGCAAGTGGCATCATCTCTCCAGACTTGTTTCCCCACCCACAGGATGATGATAGCAGGACGCAGGCCCACAGAGATCGCTGTAAGACATCCGGTGCTGCGTGCCCAGGCTTGCCTGCGGGGAGAGTGTGGTAACCATTAGTCATCAACACTACATCCATCGGCTGGAGCACGTGTGAGGACAGCACGGACATCATTTCTATTGTATTGGAATTTAATACAAACTTAATACAACTTGCCTGAGGCTAAACAGTATCAAGCAGCTACGTCAGGTTCAATCCCGTCTATACACATACTATTGAGTCCACACCCACCGTATTTCAGCCCATCCCTTGAGGACCAGCCCTGAGTGGCCAGGTGCCAGGGCCGTGAATGCCACTCCTTGGGCTTTCTGCATGCCCCCTTCCTGAGGTCTCACTCTGCAGAAGTGAGTACCAGTGAGTTGAGGTTCTTTCAGCTTGCATATTGCTTACGCGTTCTGGGGAAGGGAGCATGTCCTTTCTGGCTGTAGTTTTCAGGGCCTCGATTTTAAATTATGGTAATTTATGACATGGGATTGTGCTGCTTATCCCAGGCGTGAGTTCAGAGAGTCCATTTTGCTGTTCTCATCAGAGTCTGGAGTGACCCGCTGGAGTCCCTGAGCTCAGGACAGGAAGTTCAGTGCTTTCCTTGATCACTTCTCACAGCAGCCCCCCAGGGATGCCCTCATTAGTTTGGAGAGCTGTCATCATCCCCAGAAAACTGAAAATTCCCTGATTGCCACTGGGCATCCCTTTGGCTGCCCATACCTGATTCCTTTCCCCCTGCCAGTGTCACACATGGCTGGTGACGATGCAGCCACATAGAAGGCTGGTATCAGCCTCTACATCAGCATATCAAAGGTAAATGCTGCCAACCTGACTGCAGTCCTGGCCCTGCTCACCTGGCTGAAGAATTGTACGTCAAGTGCCTCTGTTATAAAGTTACTATTCTCTCTCTTCCCATCCTATTCACTCTGAAGCAAAACTACGGTACATAGCCCATCCCTAAAGAGGGGGCCTTTAAACTACTTTCTTTCTTTCTTTCTTTTTTTTTTAAGGTTTTTTGAGACAGGGTCTCACTTTGTAGTTCAGGCTGGCTCCGAGCTCAGCCTCAAACTCACATCACAGCAATCCTCCTGCCTCTGCCTCCTGAGTGCTGGGATTACAGACATGAGCCACCACACCCGGCACTGTGGTGTGTGGTACTGGTTGATGCTGGGCATGAGTCTTCACACCCAGTATTGTATGTGGTTACTGGGAAATCGAACCCGGGCCATTGCGTTTGCAAGACAGGCTCTGGAACCACTGAGCTAAATCCCTGGCCCCAAACTCTACTTTCTGGAAGGTAAAGCATCTACATGTCTTTTGCTTGGGAGATTTATCCCTTCTCCCTCAATTATTCAGTGACCCAATCATTTATAACAGTACGGACTCAGGGAATTATGTCTTGCACTTTCAAATCCAATTCAGCCGCATGTTATTTTGTCATATGTTGTCATTGTGCCAATTGCTCCCCCGAGGTTCCTGGAAATTCTTGCGGTGTAGACTGGTTTTAGTACATCCTTCTAACTGGGCACTACAGGCTCATTGCATGGCTTACTTCCCATCTCCCCCCACCATCATTAAATCAGTCACTTCTCCAAGGACACTTGGCTCCCTTTATTGGAGAATGGTGTCAGAAGCCAAGGTGTGAGCATTTGGTGTTCTTGTTGCAACTGAGTGTCTTTGCTTTCTGGCTGTTACTGATGTATTTTTATATGTGGGTATATTAAGCTGTGTATATACACACATATACCTGGATGTAGCCACCTGCTTTTGTATTACACCGAGCATGAATGACTGATTTCCAGCTCTATTCTATCACCTTGTGGGTCATCTTGCTTCCTACCTCACTTGTCTGTAAACTCGCAGCCCAGTGGTGAAGAGTTAGGCTCCCACCACCTGCCATCCATTCCTGTCACCCATTCTGCCTTCAGTTCTGGGACATGTGGGTACAGCGTTGGGACCCTCATCCTGTCACCTTGTGAGATGTGACCTCCTCCGTCAGAGCACATCCTTGTATGTGTGGCTGACAGGCTCCACTTAGTGCCAGAGTTACTTAGAGCAGCCCCTTCTCTTCCTACAATTGCCAGTGTGGTTTCCTCATACAATTGTGATACAATGAGGTCCTTAGCATACTTGCATTCGCTCCTGAAATCCCTAGCCTACTAAATGTTTTCTTTTCCAAATTGCATACGTTCAAGTTTACCCTTGATGTTGGAAAGGTCTATTGTTTTTGACAAATGCATCATGCCTTGTATCTACCACGACAATATGATGCAGGATATTTCCATTCCCCCTAAATCACTTTGCTCCACATTCCTTTCCTCTCCCTCTATCCCTAGCATCAATCAATTTACTTTCCTTAGCCGTATGCCATTCCCAGAAGGGGTGACAACATTTTCCAGCCCTATTACTTGGTACCATTGAGAGTGCACAGAAGTAGGTGTTCGTTATGCTGTATGGTGTGATTTTCTCATTTCTGGTCAGCTGTTTTTGTTTAAAAAAGGAAAAAGGGGAGAAAAGCACCTATCTTTGGCTCGGCAATATCTGCTTCTGGAAGTTTATCAAGAGGAAATCATTCTAAATGAGTACAAATATTTTCACCATGATCTATAAGCAGCATTTTTTAATTACAGTGAAAGAAACTGTCCACCCATTCAACAAATATTTACTGGGCACCTACCATGTGTTTTAAGCACTAGAGATTGTAACTAAATAGAGCAGATACAAATCCACACTCTCAGGAATGCTCCATATCCTATATCCTAGTGACTCAACAAAGACACACACACACACACACACACACACACACACACACACATACAACACACATTCTGCTGTGATAGGGGCGTGAAGAAAACAAAGGAGGAAAAATGATTGGGCAGTGGTAGTACCATTGGTGGGTTTGGCTCAGAAGGCACAGAGGCCTTTGGGGCCTAGAGTACAAGGAATCTCTGCTTATTGGAGTGGCTGATGTGGGAAGGAAGAAAAGGCAAAATAAAACTATTTATGGGAGTTTCAAAGCAGAGTGGTAACGAGGCTGTGAGCATTCAGGGAAGGGACCTGAAGGAGAAAGGGGTGCGTCTTACAAGAGCACGAGACGTGCCATGGCCCTCCACACCCTGCCAGTGTGACAGAGGCGAAGGGTGGGGTGCCTTCCTGGAACGCACGATGCTCTGGGGGGTTCCTCCTGGCTGCAGGAAAACATCATCTAGGCTTCAGAAACACTGTTCTGACAGATTGGATACATAAAGTGTAAGTACTTGTGCAAATAAAAACATTCCGAGAAGATGAGATAGTGTATTATTTTGGGGTGAATGGATTATGAATAAAATTATCCCACTTTTTGTTTATCTGGATTTTCTTAGGTTTGTACAGTCAAAAATATATTGTCTTTTAGTCCTGGGAAGGAGGTGAGAACCAAAGGAATGCAAAGTTGGACTCAGGAAATATCCAGTAAGAACTACTCATGGGTTAGGAGCCCAGAATCACCTTGTTCCCCAAGAATACTGTCCCCAGCCCACAGTGGGTGCTGCACGCAGGTCTGCTCTTCCAGTGCCAAGGAGACTCTCTTTTCAACCCCAAGAACCAACACTTGCTTCTCTGAAACCTTCTACAGCTTTCTTTGGTGCTCAGTGGCTCTCTCAGAGAAGGAATTCGAATGGAAAGAGACTCACCAGCTTAGACTTAAGAATTTCATCAAGGCAGGGGCTGGGGATTTAGCTCAGTGGTTCCGGAGCCTGTCTTGCACCGCAAGGACCCGGGTTCAATCCCCGGTAACCACATAACATACTGGGTGTGGAGACTCATGCCCAGCAGCAATCAGTACCATATACCACAGTTCCAGGTGTGGTGGCTCACGCCTGTCATCCCAGCACTCGGGAGGCAGAGGCAGGAGGATTGTTGTGATGTGAGTTGGAGGCTGAACTCAGGGCCAGCCTGAACTACAAAGTGAGACCCTGTCTCAAAAAAAAGAATTTCATCAAGACAGAGAGACCCTGTCAGGCTCTTGCCTCTGCTTGCTAGACTTGACTAGCATGGTGACAATTTCCTCCAGCCTAGGGGCTGACATTTGAAGAATATCCATGGTAGATGAACAGGACCTAAGTGAGGACACAGAGTGAGCACAAGGCAGGCCCGTGCAGAGTATCAGAGAGAAAGTGAGACCCTTGATGTAGAAACCTGCTGCAGGCTCTCAGCTGAACACGGCATTCACACCAGAGAGCTCACCACATCTCTCTACATTTCTTCTCCCACCTTCACTCACGCCTGGAAAACAGAAATGAGTAATGTGAGTCCAGCCCTCAGTATGCCCCGAGCCCAGGAAAGAGTGTGAGTCACAGACACGGTTCACTTTAATACCAGGCAGACAGTAAACAACAAAAGCAATCAATTCTGAAAACAGACCTCTGGCTTTAACTGGACTTAGAGTTCTAGAGAAGACTGGAGAGCTTGGAACAAAATAAGGTCAGGGAAACTGAGTGGAATGAAGCTAGTGTGAATGCAAAAACATGGAGCTAGAGTAGCATAAGAAACAACCCTACGCTCGTGAGGCTGGTTTTCTGACTTCATTGTATTTCATTTTTAAACTATAAACACCCTTATTATTTTTCCAAGTAGAAAAATATTTAGTGTTCATTTAAAAAAAAATTGGGGGGCCTGGGATATAGCTCAGCGGTTCCGGCGCCTGTATTGCAAGCGCAAGGACCCAGCTTCGATTCCTGATAACCACATACAATACTGGGTGTGGAGACTCACGCCAGCAGCAACAAGTACCACATACCACAGTGCCAGGCGTGGTGGCTCACGCCTGTAATCCCAGCACTCGGGAGGCAGAGGCAGGAGGATTGCTGTGATGTGAGTTTGAGGCTAGCTCAGGGCCAGCCTGAACTACAAAGCGAGACCCTGTCTCAAAAAAAAAACCAAAACAAAATAAACAATAAAAAAAAATTGGGCTGGGGATTTAGCTCAGTGGTTCTGGCACCTGCCTTGCAAGTGCAAGGTCCTGAGTTCAATTCCTGGTAACCACATACAATAACGCTCTATGTCGCACCCTCCAGCAATCAGTACCACATACCACAATGCCACATGATACCACTACCACAATCGTGGCTCATGCCTATAATTCTAGCACTTGGGAGGCAGAGGCAGGAGGATCGCTGAGTTCAGGACCAGCCTGAACTGCAAAGTGAGACTCTGTCTCAAAAAAAAAAAAAAAAAAGCCACATATATTCCCTTCTGGGTCTGTCCTGTAATTTACATCAACTAGTCTCTTTGGTTGGACATTTGGGTTATTTTCAAGTTTTCACTATTACACTGGACTAAATATTTATATTTGTACTTGTCCAATTTTTGCCTCAGGATAAATTCTTGGAAGGAAAAGTTGTTCAGCATATAGACATTTACAGGTTTTCAATAAACACTACAAAAATTCCTTGTGTGAATAAATGTATAATGAAGGAACAAAAACAGATGTGCATCTACAATCGCTTAAATTATAATTATCATTGTTTTAAATGTGCTTGCTTTGCAGAGCACTGCCACAGAACCCTGAGAGCCAAAGGACATAAGTTAATCTGTCCTCTTTCTTTTTTGTCCCTTCCTTCTACTGATCCCAGGATCTGAGATCCCCAACCACCACCACTGGAATGTCCCTCGACTCAGTATTTCTTGGGAACCACTTGAAAGTCTATGGCTTATGAGCACAACCCCAAGACAACACTTTGTCCAGCTTTCCCAGGTCAGGGACTGACACATGGGCAGGAAGTGAGGAAGAAGACTGTGCTGTGATTCTGGGAGCCCTGGCCTTCAGGAGGAAGATTTCACTCATGTCCCTCCTATGCATCTGCACCTGCAGCCACATCTTCCCCTTGCGCTAATCACTCTTCTACAAGGACATTCTAGACCTTGGGCTCATGCTGCACATGCCAGCCATTTGAAAGCTCATGCTTCCAAAATTTAAGGACTGCAGGATGACTGGAAAGCTTGGGACCTTGAAAGAAAAGGCTTTCATTTAACAAGGAACATTTATGTAAGGTGAAATTCCAAACCTGTGTGCATGGCAGGACAGGCTCATTTAGGAGGAAAAGTGAAGCACAGAGAAAGGAATACATCTTCCTGAAGTCACACGGAACTCTCTGGCTGTGAGCCCCCCTTGCTACATCCCCCTGGTTTTAAGTCTCAACCTGCTGTGTATCTCCTGCAGAGGAGATACTGTTTATAAAGTTGCATCGCCAAGTTTTCAAAAGTCCAGATGGTCCCAGTTGTAGGGTCTAAGGGCCATAACTGTCATCCTCGTAACTCCAGGCTCTCTTGTGGTGGTCACGTAATCTGTTTGCAGAAAAAAAAAGGCCTATCTTGGCTGTTAGCAAAAAAGCCCCTCATCCCGAGGCTGGCAGTGTCTGTGGTGAATCTGTTGTGAGCTGTGTGGAGAGATCTCCCTCATCTGTGGTCTCTCAAACCGAGGGTCACATGCATTTGAGGAGAGCACCAATCAGATCTCTGGACCCATCCCTTCTCCCAAGCAAAGCCACAAGCCACACACTCTATCCTATGCCTCTTCTCTTACACATACTCTTGACTTGCTGGGTGCGAGTACCCTACTGTTGGCTTCATGATGATATTAGAATTGTGGGTACAGATCAGATCTCTGAGGTTTTCCAACTCTGTAACCTAGGATAAACCACTTCAGCTCTTTTATCTTCTACTTCCTCATCTCTCAAATGGTATCAGTCCTAGATCCAGCCTCATCGGATTGATCGTTACAAGGATAAAGCAGGATAATCCTCATGAGCTGAGGCTCAGGGCATCCTGGCTACACCAGAACCCTGCATGGAATAGTTAAAGTAAAAGAAAGGAGGGAAGGGTCTATTCAAAAAGGGCATAAACTCAGTCTTAAAATTGGGGTGCCAAACAAATCACACCAAGTTTAAATTTTCACCTAACGGCACAAGATTCCCACACGCAGGAAATTTAACCTCTCCCTGTAAGACCCCTGTATTCTCAGCCCATGCTCAATGACCTTTCTTAAATGGCTTAAGGATCCCAAGAGTGAGTTTCTGCAAGAAGCTGTGTCCAGCACAGACGGCAAAGGCTGGAGTCTGCTTGGTGTTAAGGCCCAGGCTGCCCTGAAGTCTCCTGTGAAAATGGTCTAATGTTGTCCAGTCAGCAGTGTCTTGGGTCCAGACTCTGCCAGACTATTCAACTGACCACAGAAGATGACCACTCCATGCTGGGTACAAAACTGAGCCCTAAATTGTAGTGTTTAGCTCCAGCTTTTCCAGTTGTATCCCACTAAAGAGAATCCAGAGTTAGTTTTATGGAAATTTCAGGAAATATCTCTGTCTCATTTATCATTGTGTACCCAGAACTCAGAATGAGGGTCTGCATGCAGCCATTTCATGTTGAATACATGAGTGGATGGTCAAGTAAATGAATGGAGGGATGGGTCCTTAGAAAGATAGGCAAATATGGATGGATATGCAGAAATGGACAAACTGACAAATCATGGTATAAAGTAGCGGCCTATACAAGAAAACTTTATAAATGAATCCTTTGGTAATTTCTCACTGTAAAATAGCTGGCTTTGAACTCAGCTCTGCTCAGTCCAAATGCTGTGCTTTCACTGTTACCCACACAGCATGCCGGGAAGGGAGCACATGGGAGGAGAGGAAAGAGGTGAGCACTGTCGGGACTGTGGTGGGGATGTCACAGCAACGCTGTAAGGAAAGAATTTGGTTGCCACTTCTGAGGCTGTTCATTTAATCCCGGGGAAGTACTTTGAGGCCAACAGGATTTCATGGCAATGGAGTCTGTGCAAACTCAGACAAAGGCCTGGGCCCTGGAGGGCTTGCTCGGTGCCCTAAATCCCTTCATTACACTTTCCTCAGAGCCACGGCATTTTGACTCTGGTTAAAATGCAAATTGTACCTGGAAGGGCTCAGATAGAAAGCCATTATCAGCCTGGAATAAAGCCAGCCCTCATCTGTGTCCAAATTCCATTCTTAATACCTTTGGGTTTCTTTTTAATAACTTGAAAAAAAAATTGCAAGCAATTTATGTTCATTGTAGAAATTCAGAAAATGCAGAGTTGCAAAAGAAAATAAATGAAGAAAAGCAAGAAAAAAACCCTGCCTGAAATCTCCTGAGGCAGCCTTTTTTTTCTTGTTACATCTAGTAACAGACCTCAGATTTTGCAGTTTTCCTCCAGGGAACCATATATCCCATTCTGTAAACAAATCACCATCTATCCTCCATCCTCCAGGCCGGGGGTGGAGGTGGGGCTGAGGGATCACATGACCCTGAATGGCCAATCAGAACATTACAGCCGTGGTCACGCAATTGGTTCACAGAAGGGTGAACAAGTAATCCCAGCCAATAAGATGTTTGACCAGAACTTACACTAGCATCACTAGTAAAGATATTTTATTTTTCCTGTCTTAAGTTGCAAAGAGGCTGGGAGCAAATAGGGACCATTCTTACTTTAATCTGTGGAGCACATGTATCTGCAAATGAAGTCAACTCCACAGAGGAAAAGATAGTTGACATTTTTAACAAAATGGATTTCTGACATTATCTAAGCACCTGGATCCAACCATACCTGAAGATGGTTCCGTTAAGCTTTTTAGTCATTAGATTGAACCCAATATAATTGGCAATGTTTGACAAGTTAGGCCAGGGATTTAGCTCAAGTGGTAGGGTGCCTACCTTGCAAGTACAAGGCCCAAGTTTGAACCCAGATACCACAAAAAAGAAAAGTAAAAAAAAATTTTTTTTGACAAATTGTGCCTTAAAGTAACAATTTGATTGGATTTCACTTCATATACAACTAATTCCCTATCTTAAGTAACTTTAGTAAGTTAGACTGAATTGCTCACTTATAATTGAAAGAGTTCTGTCTGCTATATCCACTATCCAAAGATAAACAACAGGGTACGTCTTTTTCCATACTAATCATGTGTGTATGTGCAGGCACATGTGGGCATGTGTGTGTATGTGCATGTATTGCAAGTGTATTAAAACAAAATAAAAGACCAGGGATTTAGCTCAGTGGTTCCGGCACCTGTCTTGCAAGCACAAGGACCCAGGTTCGATCCCTGGTAACCATATACAATACTGGCTGTGGAGACTCACGCCCAGCAGCAATCAATACCACATACCACAGTGCCAGACGTGGTGGCTCATGCCTGTAATCCCAGCACTCGGGAGGCAGAGGCAGGAGGATTGCTGTGATATGAGTTGGAGGCTGAGCTCAGGGCCAGCCTGAACTACAAAGTGAGACCCTGTCTCAAAAAACCTAAAAATAAATAAATAAATAAATAAATAAATAAATAAGTAAAATAAGTTAATCATAGCTTCCCATAACAGTTTGGGTCCCCCACACGCTGGAGACTTGGCCTCCAACTGATGGCCTACTGAGCAGTGCTGAAAGCATTAGGACGTGGGGAGTAGTAGAAGAAAGTCAGTTCACTGAGGGGCACCGAGGGTGGCCTATGTGAGGACACGCATGCCACCCCCTCCCTGTTGTCTGTGGTGTCGAGGCCCTCTAGGTGTTTGTTCCTGAACAAACAGATGAGGACCACACAGTAGGCCTGGATGTGTGTCTGACAGTACAGGATCTTAAAATCACCATGCTGGGGAAAAGAGTTACATAAATGAAAAACACAAGCGCGCAAATGTTTTCCAGAAACAAATACAAATAAAAGGCTCACATCCAACACGAGGCCTGTGGTGTGTATATGAAGAGAGAGGGGAGCAGAGGAGAGTGAGATGGGGGAATCAATGAGAATGAATGAACGAATGTGTGAAGGCCACATGGGCAAGGCTCGAAGACAGGGTAAATGTGCCGTAAACCAAGGAGCCTTAGTATCTCAAGCTTCCACGCCCCAAGATGAAGAAGCACAGTTCCAGAGAGAATCACTCTGTTAAACTTGTAAGGAACAAAATAAAGTCATGGCAGAGGGTAGCATTTTGTAAACGCCTGCAGTATACCAGCCCCGGTGGGCGGGGCTCCTGTGACTGTCGTTCACTGTGCAGCAGGGTGTTGGGAGGGCAGGAGCATTTGCGTGTTTCCCATTTGCGTGGGAAGTGGAGAGAAATCCCGCAGTCTGTTCCATCTGGGTCAGTGGAAGAGCGTGGGTCTCACCCAGGATACCCCAAAACAAAGCCATCGGCTTTCAGGTGATCAGTGGGGAGCCAGGTGCCACAATTCTATTTTTTGAAGAGGGAGTGGAAAAGCATCCCTGGATGAGAGTAACAGAAAACTTCTGGGGGACGGGGATTTAGCTCAGTAGTTCCTGTCTTGCAAAGCGCCTGTCTTGCAAGCGCAACGACCCGGGTTTGATTCCCCAGTAACCACATACAATACTGGGTATGGAGACTCACACCCAGCAGCAATCAATACCGCATACCACAGGGCCAGGCATGGTTGCTCACTCCTGTAATCCCAGTACTCGGGAGATAGAGGCAGGAGGATTGCTGTGATGTGAATTTGAGGTTGAGCTCAGGGCCAGCCTGAACTACAAAGCAAGACCCTATCAAAAAAAAAAAAGAAAAGAAAACTTTCATAGTCTGGTGTTGGTCCCATTCCTTGGAGCATTGTATCATGGGACCTTTTGTAGAGAAGATGGGCTGGAGGCTGTGCGCAGTCAGCAGCTGCTCCCTAGGAGCTGTGTGACCTGGGCTGGCTGCTCTGTCCCCAGTACTCTCAGCGGCTGCAGCCCAAGGGCTCAGTGTGCATTCACAGGCCCGAGCTGCTGCTGGTGATGCCAAGCTTTTGCCATATCTTTGTGTACATTTTTAGAAGAGCACAAATTATTTTCAAAGTCAGGAGGAACAATAAAGCCTTTTCTGTTTGGAAGGAAAATGTTTGCTTAAGACATTTCAGGGAAGGGATTCCAAGGCCAGCCAGCCTGAGAGTCTTATCTGTTGAGACAATAACAGCTGAGTCTTTCCAGGGAGCGGGGTGTCAGCACCCACTTCAAGCATGGCTGTGGGAAGAGGGGATTGCAGAAGGAAGAGCCGCAGTCCCCCGCAGAGCCCACAGAGCCTGATTCCAAGTGTAATCCTGGGAAGCTCTTGGACCCAGCGGAGCCCACATCTGTGTACCTGGAAGTGGGCACGGTTCCACACGGCGTCAGAATGACATGAGAGTGTGCACAGAGGGAGGTTAGCTTGTGTCTAGCACCATGTGCAGCTGATGTGTAAAAATATTGTCATACTCAACGCAGGCCTCAGAGGCTCCTTAGCTAGTGGGAAGCACAGGTACAAAGATACAGGGGGAGAAAGCACAGCATTCTTCAGGCTCTTGTTTGTAATTTTCTCTTTGTAAGGTGCCAGGAATGGGGCAGCAGGCTCCCTGTGCTGTACCCTTGGAGCCAAACCAGCTTCGTTTTAATTCCTGGATAAAAAAGATAGTAGAGGCTCATGTAAGCCAGGTTCATGAGTGGAGTGTCCTGCACGCCGGTGGGAAGATGAGGATTTATAGCACAGCCAAGGCTTTCCAGGACATGGCCTCAACCTGGAGACTGGAGATGCAGAGATGCAAAGAGGAGGAGCTGCCTGGGGCATGGAGCCAGCTCCAGCCAGTGAAAGCTCTAGGGATGAACGGACCCCTCCCCCAACACACACACACACACACACACACACACACACCACCTCTGAGGTTCTGCAGGGGTAACCCCCAAGGGAAATAAACAGCTCAATGGACTCCCTTAGAAATGTCTTTTTGTCCCTAAGTCAAATCAGAAGTGAGGCCCCAGAGTGCCCAACTACAATTCACCAGCTCTTTTGCTCTGGCCTTTACAATAATATGCTATCTCTAAGCTACAGGGTGATTACTATGTTCTAGGCATGGTGCTCAAGTCTTAGCTAGCATAAGCTTGTTTAATCCTCACAACAGCAGGTATCCATTCAGAATGGGACAAAGAACAGAAAAAGAAAGTGATAGCTTGAGGAGGAAGCTTATCTTTCTCAATTTCTGAACAAGTCCAGAGGTAGATGGCCCATAGCATGTGCTGAGAATTCCAGATTGCTCTTTCTTGACACTCCCCTATCTTTGAGGCCTTATGGTCCAAAAGAGCTTCTTGCACTCCTATATCACAACCACATACCAGTGTGCAGAGAGAGGGAAAGACAAAGAGAAGCTCATTCCTACCTTTTAAGATCTGTGTTAGCCAGTTTTTTGTCACTCTGACAAAATGCCTGAGGCAATACAACTTTAGGAAGAAAACAGGTTTACTCTCCTCATCCTTCTAGAGGTTTCCAAGTCATAGAAGGGGAGCTCTATGGGTTTAGTGTCTAGCGAGAGCCTAATGGTAGATGTCATTGCATCAAGACAGAAACTCTGGTGGGAGGAAGCTACCACATCGCAACATAGGAACCCTGAGAGAGACTGGCTTCCAGTTTCTTCTAAAGCTGCACCCTAAGTGTCCTGCACTAAGGCGAACCTCTAAGAGAGCCACATCTTCTCCTGGTGCTGCCACTCCAACACATGAACCTTTAGAGGATCATTTAAACCACATCCAAATCATAGCAGGATCTCTCTAGGCATTTGCATCTGCACTTCCTGGCCAGAATATAGTCACGTGACTACCTCTAGCAGCAGAGAGTGCTGGAAAAGGTTTTGATCCTATAGGACAATAGGCCCATTTAACAGCCAGGGAAGAGAACAGAAGCTCAGCTATTGGATAGGAGGGCAACTGTGGTTCCTGCTGCAGTGCCACAAACATTTATAATAATCTTTTTTTCTTTTTTTTTTTTTTTGAGACAGGGTCTCGCTTTGTAGTTCAGGCTGGCCCTGAGCTCACCCTCAAACTTACATCAATCCTCCTGCCTCTGCCCCCTGAGTGCATGAGCCACCACACCTGGCACTGTGATATGTAGTTACTGGGGATTGAACCCAGGCTCTTGTGCTTGCAAGGCAGGTGCCAGAACCACTGAGCTAAATCCCCAGTCCTCATTTATAATAATCTTGCTTATCAGATGAGGAATCTGTGGCTCAGAGAAGGAAAGAGAC